>JAEBDU010006996.1:0-47070 GCA_016802625.1 Heliconius numata | reverse complement strand
TGTGTGTGTGTGTGTGTGTGTGTGGTGTATGTGGGTGTGTGTGCGTGTGTGTGTGTGTGTGTGTGTGTGTGTGTGGGTGTTTGTGCGTGTGTGGTGTGTGTTTGTTTGTGCACCTGTTCTTGAATGGGTGTGAGTAAAAGTATCATACTCATATAAGCGATGCGATCAAGTCTTCGGTCTCATCGTAGGTTAGACCGAGTAGCCATTCAGTCACTCGTGGCTTACATTGTAGTAATGTGTTGGGATATATGTTCAATATTTTATTTATTTTATTGTACAGCACAGGGGCAAAAAAAAGAAAATGTCGTTTAGCGAGTTGCATTTTGCATAATCTTGTTGTACAGGGTTGATTTGTTCTGCGTGTATTGGGATTATGTGTATAAGGCAGTTCTGCGTGCTTGCGAAGTATAGTTGTTAATAAAAAAAGTTTTCTTATTGTTAAAACTTTTATTTCTTTGTATAGCTCGGATGTGGGGAACCATATTGGTTTAAAGGACATAATTTTTAGAACTCCTCTATGCGCTCTTTCGAGAGCGAGTAGTTTTACTTTACCCGCGCAGCCCCAGGCTGCAATACAGTATCCAGCCACTGACTGTACCAGAGCAAAAAATATGATTTTAAGCGTAGGGAAGTCCAAAACTGAGCGCAGCTTTTTGAACAGGTACATAAGCTTTCTGACTCTATTTGTGGTTACTTTTAAGTGTTCTTTCCAAGAAAGATGATTGTCAATCCAAACTCCGAGATATTTGAATTTGGATTGACAAACAATCTTCATACAGGCACAGTCACTTTTTGCTTCACAAGACGGTACGTGAGCGACCAGGTTAAATGATGTAGGAGGGAGGGAAGCTGAGTTTGGAGCAAAGGTAAGACACTTTGTCTTGTCTGTATTTAGGGTTAGCAGATTCCGCCTAAGCCAGTGTGTTACTATGGACAAAGCTGACTCAGCACGAATTTGAGTGCTATTCCAGTTTGCCCCGTGCACAAGGAGAACAGTGTCATCTGCGTATGTTATTATCTTGCAGTTTTTTATAGATAATTTGCAAAGGTCATTTATGTAAATTAAAAACAGGGTTGGTCCTAAAACGCTACCCTGCGGCACCCCAAAAAGCAAGGGTTCACGTTCGCTGATGACACTGCCTACCCTTACACACTGACAACGGTTTTCAAAATAGCTTCTAAATAAATTGTACACGTCGCCTCTAATACCAATGCGATCAAGCTTTTTAAGAAGCTTGGAAATAGGGACAGTGTCGAAGGCTTTCGTAAGGTCCAGAAATATAGCCGCAGACTTAAGGTGCTTGTTAAAATTTAAAGTGATAGTATCTGTTAAGCTTAAGACTGCGTCCTCCGTGGATTTACCAGCCCTAAAACCAAATTGATTATTCGCAAGAACGTTATTATAATTTAAATAATTTATTAATCTGACATTGACTATTTTTTCCAATATTTTAGAGAAAGTTGTAAGTATTGAAATGGGTCTATAATTCTGGATACTGTCCCTATCTCCACTCTTATATATCGGTATAACTAGCCCAATCTTAAAGACATCAGGAAATATGCCCTTCAGGAGACACAGGTTGAAAACATGTTCCAGTATTGGTAACAATATAGGTCTTGCCTGTTTAACAATCGACACCGGTATATCATCCCATCCAGTAGATGATGTATTTTTGAGACCAACGATAATATTATCTATCTCAGCACAGTCAGTAGCAAGAACGGACATAGAAGTCAAAGGCGGAACGATTTCATCAAACTCGTGGTAAGTAACTTCACTCATAGAATCTATCTTGGAAGCTAGATTATGCCCTACATTCGCAAAATATTTGTTTATGTTGTTTAATTCAACAGAAGGATCTGCATTTGTACCTAACAGATGATTACAGGGCGTTTGTTCTTTATGCATGTCCCCATGTTTTTTTATAAGATCCCATGTAGCTTTTGGATTTTTACCAACACGCTGAAATTGGCTACGGTCGTATTGTCGTTTAACATTTTTTAGTAAGTTATTGCAAAAGTTCTTGTACCGATTGTAAGTCACATATGCAATATTATTTTCAGGGTCTTTTTTTTGATTTAAGGTACAGTTTATCGCGATTTTTAATGCAGCGCAGTAGCCCAGGAGTAACCCAAGGTTTTAATATTCTTTTCCGGCTTGAAGTGACTACAGTGCGTGTATGACTATTGACGATATCAGAGATAGTATGGACCATTAATGAAGCTGCCTCCTCAGGGTTCTGAGAGGTTAATACGGGGCTGAAGTCGGTTTCTGCTAAATGAGCTAAACAAGCCTTAATGTCTAGAACTTTGGTGTTTTGTTTCATTTGAGTCGATTGGATGTTAATAGTGTAACTCAGAATTACTGGTAAATGATCAGTAATACAGGTGTCGAGAACAAGCGTTGTAGCTTTGGATTTCGCTTTTAAAATTACGTGGTCTAAGCAATTATTATTTCGAGTGGGCAAGGTGTGCGCGGGCATAAGTCCATGAAACATTAACGTGTTTAAATATTGATCATGGGCACTGTCGTTGCTGTTGGGTGCTATATTTATATTTATGTCGCCGGTGATTGCTATATTTTGAAAGTGTTTTAAGGAATTTAGAATATCATTTAGCGATTTTGTGAAAATATCAGGGTTTCTAGAAGATGGCGATCGATAGATAGCGACGAGAGCGAACTGTTCTTTATATTTCATAATCAGACAGTTGGCATCGGCCAAATTCGGTATCTCCACGCTACACGTTATGTTCTGTTTTATATATATTACCACACCATCATTTTGAAGACGGTAATCTGATGTATGACTTGTGTAACCACTTAATATAGGGACGAGAGGACACCGACTTAACCAACACTCGGTTAAAACTATAATGTCCAACGGGATTTGAATTCTTAGTAATAAAGCTTGAAAGTGGTCAAAATTATGTGAAATACTTCGGATATTAAGTTGAATAATTTTTAAAGAAGTCGCGGTATTACTTAAGTATAGTTTGCATTGTTCAGGAGAACAAATACGGGATTCCGAGACTTCCAGTTGTTCAATATCACTCAATATATTTAAGCTGATATATATTTAAGATGGAATAATCAACGGTTAATAGCTGACTTTAACTTCAAAACCACAATAAAAATGAATATTTTCATTTACATGTAAAAAGAATGAAAGTGGAAATTACTTTTTACTGTTTAATGTGACTACGATATCTATTGTTCGAAACTTTTATTCGTCTTTATGAAATGTATTAGCCTATTTAACGCAAACCTACATTTTAGATATTTAATGGCGCCAATTAGATAATTTTTGCATAAATTGTTTATTACTATAACAATATTCAACGATTATCTATTATAAAAATGCTGAATTAATAAACATTGTATTCAATATCTATAGACTAAATCCTAACATAACTTAAAAGTTGCAGAAAATGCTAACAATTCTTTAAAGACAGCTTAAATAATATTTAAAAATATTTTTTTATTCTTTAAACTAGCATTTTAATAATTAATGAACATCACATTCAACGAAAACAAATCAAAAAGGAATTAGATAAAAAAGTATGGTACCTAAGTGGGTATTATCAAACGCCATTAAGTTAGAATCCAATACTTCACGACAAGAAGCTACTCGCTTACTTTTACAGATATTACTGCTGTGAGTCAACAGGATACGTTTGCGCGTAGGAGCACTCATTCGAGAGATTACGCCGACTTACTTGTTATTTTGCAATTTCTCTTCCTTTCATAGCGTGATATTCAATATTGATTCAGCTGGTGACGTCGTCTTATTACTTTGTACTGTAAATTTTATGAACCAGAACCATACAATAAATTAATTGAAATGTTTGATGTTAGTAGGTTTATATATTTGTTATTCTTCTTAAATAGTGTAAATTTTACTTTATTGCCTATAATTTATTTAATTAACTGCGTTATTTATGCTTATAAAAAAGGATTAAAGAACAAAGGTTTAAAAATTCTTCATTACCAAATGTATATAAGCTTATATTAACTAAGTGCATTTTAATATTAAATATTTAATAAATATTATTAGTATTTTCGTAATGTTAATAATAATTAAGAATTAACATTATGATAATATTAATGAAATAATTTTATAAGCCCATTGGTTATTATTGATATATAGAAATATAGAAAAGAGGTTCGTAGCAAATAAGGCGATGTAAAACTTGTTTACTATTTTCTTATTACTGTGATGTGCCTATTTTATGCTTATTCAATTGCTATCGACTAAAGATTAACACTTAAATATGTACAACTATTTAAATAAATCGTATTTTTTATTTTATTGAAAATACTGACACCACTCTGATAACATTAGGTTTGAGGATAGTTTTGCAAATAGTTGTTTCTTATCAGCTTTACGCTCTATCTCCCATGTAGCAAAGTAGGCAGAGGAAGCCTAGTGTCTAAACACTCCACTTCCCATTTACCGCCTAATTCTGGAGACGTTGCTTGTTAAGTGGTGGGTCTCGACGCCATCCATCTCCCTTGACATAAGATCGAATAAGTGAAAATATTGCATTTCCTCGAGCGGGAATCGAACCCACATCAAACGTATCGCGTTTACAGTCACACGCTTGTGCCACTACGCCACGACAGCCGACAGGCCTCAAATAAATAATGCTTAGAAACGTACAAAATTTTCATAGGTAGAGGTTAAAGTGCAGATGCAAATACAAACACATTTCAATATTCCTGTAAAGTACAAATATTATTTTACAATCACATTTTGTTTACCTCATGGAGTACCTATGCACGTAAAATTCTATACCAACATAACAGAGAAATAGCTGTGTTTTAAATAAATCGCTTCACGAATCAAAAATATATACTCAGAAAGTCTACTATGGGATTTTATGAAATGCAATGCCTCCAGAATTCGGCAGGAAGTGGGGAACGGAGTGTCTTGACACTAGGTTCCCTCTGCCTACCCTGCTGTGTGCGGGATACAGCGTAAAGCTATTTTATTTTAATTTTTAATTATATAGCCAGGTTGTGACAAAATGATATGGTTAGATGTTTTTTCTTACAGCTCATGCCTATGTAAGTGTGTTGCTGATATATCAAGATAAGCTCGACATGATAAATAGTTATCTGATACACTCACTTACTTTCCACGGCGGGCAATCTATTTTAATCTGAACTAAAATAGTTCAGTTTTGATCTTATACATATATGGAAAGTTTAATATTATCAGCTTAATTAGCTTAATCAGCTTCATGCTGTATCCCATACATAGCAGGGTAGACAGAGGGAACCTAGCGCTAAGACACTTCACCTGGCTTACTTGCCGCCAAATTTTGGAGTCATTGCGTGTTGAGTAGCGCCGCTGTTTGCCTGCAAATCAGAGCGAAAAAAGGTAAATATAGATTTAAATAAATATTTCATCTCCTCGAGTGGGGATCGAACCCACAATCAGTCACTTTGTGCCCCTGCGCCGCGACTGGCCTCTCATACCTTAAAAAAATATTATACCTAATGTAAATGAAAGTACAAATCGTAATAAAATTTTGAATATTTTTTAAAGTTTTATTGCGACTACAATAACGTAGACACCAAATTTATAATCTTGATGACTCATATAATAATTGTATGAATGCTAATGTACGAGTATAATCATCCACAAAGTTTATATGGTACCTGCGAAGAATGCTTGGAATATTGAACGGTTGCTTAGATGGGAAGCCTTCTGAGAGACTTCCGATTAGTTTTGCTAAAGCTCCGAACGCACATGTAGCGACGGATATCACGTTTTCGTAACTTCCTTTGTTCCTCTGCCGTTTTTGTATCCACTGGATTGGTTTCCTTCGAATTATTATACATTGTGATGAGAAAGTTTTAGTGAGGCAATGACGTCATAATGTGCAAATTAGTATTACATAATTTGATCAAACTTTATAGTATAAAATATTGACAAAAAGTTCTATAGAAATTTTTGTCTTGCAAGTAAAGTCTATGAAATGTCACACTTTTTCCTAATTTTCTCAAATTTGAAGGCTTAAAAACTTAGATTTTACCCCAAAACCTTATTTTAGTAAATGTGCTATAACAGCAGTTTTTTTATTACAAAATACATATAACATAGCAAAATCCTGCTTATAGTTTAGCCAGTAGCCAATTATCAACAAATTAAAGTCAACAAAAGTGAAACTAATAGATAAACGTAATACGTATTACTTTGATAATAAACAGAAGTCAAAGGGGTTGAGTGCAAACAACCTTTGAAACTGCTAACATGCCTCCGAGGCGGATAAATGTAATATTAGCGTTCGTCTCCGACCTTTTGTAACATCTGGAACGCATAAATAGAGATCGATGACCGCCCTACGAAATTGCCACCTGCCTTTATGGAGCTCATAAATTTATGACTATAATGCTCTTATAATATTTTTTGTGTGGTACTTTATTTACATTGTATCTTATCTTTTATCTTTATTAAAAATAAAAACTTGTATCTAATAAACATTCAATTTGAAATATATTGAATTCTTTTAATCAATTGAAATGCTGCCTGTATATAGTAAATGTCGTATATAAATAATATTCTAATATCTCGAAAAAACTGCATACCTTTTTTCCATTATTTGCTTCCAACCTAAATTTTCCCTGTCTCTTAACATTCTAGTGGTGTTCTCTCAATAAATCGGCGGTTATATCTGAGAGCAGACTGTGGTATCGACCCGTAGCGACGCGTGGCGAGTTTGGTGGCTGAATGGATTATCGTTTATGCCAACTAGGCTTTAGTTTAATGGTTATACTTATTTAATATAAAAATTATAATTTTCTTATAAATATTTCTAGTAAATAACTAGATGAAAATATAGTTTTTGTATGTGGCTGTCTCAGACTGCAATATTGATCGACGTCGGTGCCCGTCGCGACGGTCGTCTGGTCGACGCTCGCGCCGTCTACTCGTCTAAATACTTAGCAGCTGTGGTATTGTGGTATGACATTGTTAACAAAAGTAATATATTTTCTAAGGTATTTGGTTATATGAAACAGAAAATATTTGTTGTACGCAATGAATATAAACCCAAATTGCTTATGATATAAATAATAATAAACGTAATCCATGAGCCTGAAGTGTGATGAGGTGATTATTTTTTAGTTTCAAATTGTTTTCTGCCTAACAGGGTAGGCAGTGTGAACTAAGACACCTCGTTCTTGACGTTACGTTTAGCCTGTTATTTCGAAACATTGTTAGTTGAGTGGAATTTAATGCAACGCTTTGACTACCAGCGCAGAGAAATGAAAGTATATTAAATGTAAATTAATATTAAATCTCTATTCTTTGGAAGAATCAGAGAGGGAGTTGAAAGCATAACCATCGTCAAAATAAGAAAAATGAAAAATTTTAAAAAAAGTTCAAAAACATATTGACCATGCTAATGTATGAATTTGAACCTCCTACAGCTTAGTTGCTATTGCTAACCAATTTTAAAAAATACCTACCTTTTTCTTAACATGTTATTCCTGGAGATTTCTTAAAAACATTTATTAGTTCAATGCAAGTGCTGTTGCAGATTGACTTTAAACACATACAACAGCAGTTGTTAAATGCTTAATATGGTATATTAAACGGTTGTCAGTACATATTGATTATAATATTACTCTCAAGTAAATGTCGGGCCGGGCTCAATTATTTTGTTTTACGCACTCGCACACCGCTGTCAATATATGGCACGATACGAGTATATCATGAAACGAGTAATAAGTTACTTATTTGTAACAAACTAAAGTAATTTAGTACATTTATTATATTATAAATTCCATAAATCTATTCTAAACTAATGATTTAGAGTCATATTTATACTGTAAAACCAATGTTTTACTGCTCGATTGTTGTATTAATTTAATATGAAAGAAACGGAATTAAATACAAATAATAATAATAATAAAGAAATATTTTTATAATAACGTATAAAACTCTTTCCAGATATTAGATAATTTGTCAAGCATGCGGGCCTGTCACTGGTGGCTGTTTGTTTGTTTATTTGGCGTATGTAATTACACCTCTCACGAAACCGCACGGGACCCTGTCCAACTGGTCGTCCATGTTCATCTGATTAACTGGAGCCCTATATACGTTGACACAATATCTTATATTAGAGACTCGATATTATGATGAAGACTGGATAAGCTATATTATGATTGGATAAGCTTTTGCGACTAACTTACTTTAGTTTATTTTTTTTAATGTAACCTTCTCTCGCTTCACCTTCTGTTCAAACCCTCGCTCTCACCGAATAATATAAATAATACTCTTTGACAACGATGTGGTTTTTAAAACATTCGACAATGTTTCTTTATATAATTATCACTAAAAAATACTTAAACTTATTAATGCTAATATCTGAAAATGTTCGAAAATAATAACATTAGAGCTCGTCTACATCGTCGTCGCGTCTACGTGTCTTGTTCTATTCTATCATGGTATAAAAAAGAGGCAATCGTCTTTTGAAATAAAATATTCACACATCAAAGATTTAAGAAATTATAAAAATATAAAAAAAAACTATTTAAATATCAATTAGTTTTAATATAGCTAGCGTTATTTATCGACATGCTTTATTTTTATTTATTTTATCGTTAAGTAGTAAGAACCTTTTTTTTAGTAAGTTAGTTACCATCTATTTTTGAATCTCATTGACTTAAAGCGGCGTTAAATTCCGTGACTAACTCGCAATTATATTGAAATTTAACTTGGTGGTTAATGTGGGAGAACAAAATAGCACTTGGTGAATTCTACCTAACCTGTTAAATAGTTGAGATTCTGATCTTAAACAACCATGTTAATTATTGAACATTTCATATTAACGCCATCTTTGTAATATTAAACATGAAAATATAACGATTTGCTACCATATATTCATTATTTCCATACTTACTTAGATATAAAATAAATTGCTAATAGCTAATAACATACATTTTATACTGTAATCTCAATTTTGCAATATAAATTAATAGAAATTATACTATTAGAAGTTCATTCTCATTAACCTGCCTACATTCTGTTCGTAGTGACTTAAATACGTATATTGCCTTCCTATGCTTATTCAGTAATAGCAGTACGGATGCATAAAATCACCAGGTGAAGCATTATCTACTGCCTTATGTCATTTACTTAAGATTATATTTGTTATTTAATATTATTCTATAATAGACTGATTATTTTACGTTCATAATTATTTAGAGTTATAGTCGATTTCCACTCGAGGAAATGAATTATTTAATAATTTTCATTTCTTAGCTCCGATATCAAGACATTGCAGCGCAGCATTAACTTCCTCCACTTAAAACACAATGTTTCCAAATTTCTGCAGAAAGTGGGGAACGGAGTGTCTTAACACCAGGTTCCCCCTGCCTACTAGCTAAAAAAATAGTGTTCTTTACAAATTATCTTCTTCAAATATACAATGTATAAAAATAATATATTTTAATCACCTTTCTATATAAATATGGCAATGGCAATACACATACTTCCCTATACGTGAACTAAATAATTGAAGTAGTCTGTCAATGCCTTGCCTCAGTCAAGAATGACGCGTGTTCTATAAACACTGCGGTACCGCGTGCATCTGACGATACGTACTGAAAATAGACGCGAATGCAAATCTCACAAGTTCATCATCCGCGGGGATATTCTAATTACGCTTAGGAACCTTATTTAACTTCATGCAATTTGATAACAATATTATTTTTAACTTTTAATTAATTTATTATTAACTTCTACTTGCTTACTTCTACTATATTGTCGTTATAATCGTGGCACATAGAAAAAAAGACTATTCTACGATGATTGTTTGTTAGTAATAGACAAATGCTGAGTAAAATTCGAAATTGGTTCAGTTTGATTCAGTATAAGTGCGGGGTTGAACTCCGTGCCATGTCACAAAAATGAGTGGAAAGTAGAGGACAGGGTGCCGTAATATTTTTATATATGCAATTATAATGCTTATTTCTTAATACTTCCTTAACCACCAATTCCGTTGGATTACAGTGTAATCCCGTACTTTTTATGTTACTTCTCTAGTTACTAGTACTTGCCACCAGTCACCTGTTCATATTGTGACGTTAAAACAATACAACACAGTTACTCGCACAATAGAGTTGCTCGTACACTCAACTCGCTGTATAAATTTCTAGGAAGGGTTAAAAGTTTACAAATTTGTATACACAGGCGGTGCTATTTAAATTTTAAATGAATATTTTCTGTCTCATTATCATTAGCTATGTTGATTACTTTCATATCTACTATTTGGCTATTATATACCTATTGTTGGAAATTCTATCTACGTGGGTAACATATATGAACACTTTCTTTGCTGTATTAATAAAATTTGCAAACTTCTCGATACTCGATATCACAGCGAAAAAAAGAAAATGTTAAATATTTTTTTAGGTTACAGTCACACGCTTGTGCCCAGCGCAACGACTGGGGCTATATTGCTTGAGTACCTAACTACTATAATCGTATTTCTTCCATAGTTCCAGTAAAGATAGTTGACAGTAAAGAGGACTTTTTGTTCTAGAAAAACGAAAGCATCTAGAAATTATTCTAGGCTGAGAACAAAAACTCATTTTATATGTCCAGTGTTTTTATAGTAACAAATTTACCTCTAAGTAATTAGATTTTTTATGTTCAAAGTACTATTTTAATTTAAATAGTCTATAGCAAATAGACAAAAGTGTTAGACAACTAGTAAAAACAGTGTTATAAATAAATGCCTGTAAAAGTTTCGGTCGACTGGCATTTCACGATCTAGAAACATTACAACACAAATACGGCCGAACATGGATTTTCTAAAAAAGTAAATTGCAATTTAATATTTGCAGCTAAATTGCCTGGCAATATGTACAAACATTAATTAATGTACTTTTTGGATATTTCATAAATATAAATAAATAAGAAATCATCGAATGAATAAAATTAAATCATTGACTCTTTCAGTAGTAGTAGCGAATCTAAAATAGATTAATTTCTTTTATGCTGAGCCAAAATTAATGAAAACAATGAAATATCCTAATAGAAACAATTTTCCATAATATCGTAAATGTACCCTCATTTACGATATTATGGAAAATAGTTTCTACAAAAACGGTAATAAAAATTTTCATTTTAGACTTTATTATAAGTGTACTGTAAACATAATTATATTTGAACATAAACGCAATTCAGTTTCTTAAATAAATCATAGCTAGTAGTTCAAACAGGTGAAGCCGCGGGTGGGTTGCTAGTAGCATATAGAATTATAGATATATGAAAATAAACTTTTAGCTATTTATATAAGCTACAAATGTAGCATTATATAAAATTAAATTACAAAAAATATCTGAGTATTGTATACAAACTAGTTGAACAGCATTTAAGTCTAATGTAATAAGCGTGTGTTATTCCAAAGTGGTAATTGAAGTCTGGACCACATTTTTGTAAAGAACTTTTCATAGTTTTTGCGTCACATTGTTCTATAAAACTCGAAAAGGAAACAATTCGAATTCTTAATCCCTACGCGAGCTACACATTTATAGCATTATGGAAGAAATATGCAATCCACTTGTAGCTGTCGCTATACTCGTATATTGTGCAGTATTACAGCACCTTACGAACGAACAAATAATTTAAACTTATTAATACATATACTTACAGATAATTCAATTTATTTAAATACTAGCAGTTTCATTCTATAATTTATTTCACTTATTTTCCACGTCGCTCTCCACTTCAAAGCAATGAAGCATAAATTTCATATTTGGATGTATAATTTGTAACATGTTGTTAAAATATTTATTAGCATTAAAATTAATTCAAAAAGAATAGATAACTCTAATTCAGTAAGTGGTAATTTTATGAAAATACTAATTTATATTAATTTACTGCATATTGTTTCAGAAGCATAACAAGAGAGTTGGCTACTCAATATTTACGATTGTTGTTAGATATTACTCATTCATAATGCTACAGGTATAACTTATGAAACTTACGAAGTCCATAATAAATTTGAACGCCACAGATGCTACCTCCAATCTCCATAGACTTTGATTTTGTTTATTATAAGTTATCTGTGTAAGTTAAATATGTAATAATTTACATAGTGTAATAAATAAATTGATTTTGACAGTTAACCTTCTGCCTTGCCCTTTCGGTATGAGTCCTGGGAACCTATACAACATGAAAATATTAAAATACAACAATCAACTAAGAGCTTTCCTAAAAATATTGTAATATAATAATTAAAATGAAGTCACTGTAAAATAAATTGTAATTTAATACATTTTAAATATTCTAAGGAAAAATGACTATTATAAAAACAAATATCTCATTACATGTAGTTTTATAATTCTACCATTCCTTCATCGAAATTCTTTAGCGAAATACTTACTTAAATTGTAATTTAATATATTTTAATTTAATAACGTAATATTTAAATATGTAAACTTTAACTTATTCTTACAATACGCAACTGTAAACAAATAATAATTAACATCATTCCAAACCGAGTTTCCGCTAAAGCATGTATTACAAACGACCTGTTAATGTTATTTTATTAATTATATCTTCCTGTGAGCGGTTTTGGTCGTAAAACATATATAGTCGAGGGACACACAAAAATAAAACATCTGCTTTTGGTATCAACGGCGGCCATCATGGCTCACAGTTACAACTCGTGTTACATTCCATTTGCCCTAAAATTGTGCCGTAAAATATACACATCATAATTTATGGTAGAGAATTTGGGGCGTTCTTAATATTATTACAATCTGTTGTTAACAAAATGGCACCGTGAAAGTTTGTCGTTTCGTTCTAATAGCTTTTTATGATTGTGGGTTTATATCTTACTGCTATATTTTTGTTAGCTTCATGGTTTGTTCCTATGACGCCAAGATCTACGGTCTACATACCTCTTTCGCTATGTCCATTGCCATCAAACTCTTCGTACACGGGTATGTAGAAAGAGTTTAAGTTCTGGGGGATTCTCATGAATTTTACATGACCTTCCTGGAGGAAGATAATTTCCTGGATATCATCAATGATATGTTTTCGAAGGTCAACCCTGCCTCTCTCCATATCCATAAATCCTTTTTGCCATTTTATCCCTCATTCCCTCTTATTTTTTAAAAAAAATATATAACTTATGTAAATATTATATTAATCCTTCACTTATATATTAATATTTTTTTTATATTCTCACTAATAATATTTTGCGAAGATATAGATATGTCACATAAAAATACTTATGGAAACAATCAACAATGGAAGGAAATGGAGTAGGCGATGCGCCTCATTAGATAACCAATTTTGTAACCTTAAAGCTACCTTGTGACTGTGAGACTTGCTTAACACGTAATTTATCAATGCGATATATATTTTTTATAAGCAACCTTCGTACCATATTTGTACTAATGCATGTGCCTAATTCATTCATAATAATCAATTCAAACGCCACACTAAAAATGTTTATAAGAAATATGTTTATTTTTGAGGCCACTCTTGCCGCAGATGCTTATCGTGTGTCTGTACGTGACAGGTTCGATTCCCATTCGAGAAATTGAAATACAGAATATTTTCATTTTGACGCGGCGTTCAGTGCCGCTCAACACGCAAAGCCTCCAGAATTCGGCGGAAAATGGGCAACGTGTGTTCTCTAGGTTCTCTCTGCCTACCTTGCTGAAACAACGTGAAGCGAAAAATGCAATATTTTTTCATTTGTCTCCGCTTCCAGATGGTGAATTTTGAATAATTTAGAAGTACGTCAGTAAAAAGAGGTGAAACATGAATCTGTTCTTCACCGATATTCGCAAGTAAACAGTAACCTGTTGGAATGAAACACGCCCAGCCATGGTATGGGTATAGGATGACATTTACAGCAGTGAGAGGTTATTATGGGTAACCGGTGAACTGCCTTAAACGTACATTCACTAATCAAATAATATGCTAAGCGTCGGGTAAGAAACGTATTATATTATTTATGACTTTAAATTTGACTTTTGACTCCAATTAACCTTATTATTTAAATAGTAGTTAAACACAGACAAAAGGTTTTTGAATTTTTTTATTTAGGTTTGTAAATAAAATATACCTATCTACGAGATATATTTTTTACATCCTAAAAACTTACGCATAATCTTAATCTATTGCATCTCTTTGATAATCCACCATACCAATTGTGCTTCGTATTCGGGAAATTAATTTTTTTTAATTAGAAAAAATAAATTTTTCATAATAATCCTACATGATTTTATATTTTCCATTTCACTGAAACAAAGATCATTACTGAAAATAATGTCCAACAAAAATTTGAATGAAAACAAAAGTTATATTAGAGTCTCGATGTTTGTTGAAATCATTCAAAGTTTTGAACTCTAGGAGTTCTCGCTCGTTTCCTGCGAGAGCCCGGAATCGGTTGTCCAGTAAGAGATGGTATTTTAAAACTTTGGTATTGTATCCGGCAGTTGTGAAAACGGAGCTCTTTAATTATGAGGTTTTAAGTTTCCCTTCGTGAGCGCTCGCCTTGAAGGCTGTAGTGGATTTTGTAACCAGATAAGTGCAAGTGGAATATTGGCAAGGAGTGCCAATGTTTTGTTTAAAGGGCATCGCTTAATTATGTCCCGACTGAATAGTTTTCTTATATGATTTCAATTTTAGCATGAAAATAAGATGTATGGAGAGTGAAAATAAGTTTTAAAATAAAAAGCTATAAAAAATAGCTAAATCTAAATAAATAAATTTTTGATATTTAGACGTTAATATAAACCTTAAAAAGTGTATGCAGGATTTTGCTTTACATCCATATAAAAGACTCTGAAACACGCTTATTAAAAACCATTAGAGAAAATATTGATGCATAAAACTAATTTAATAATTTCCATATCGCTTGAAATTTACGGTTAAGGGATTATATTTTAATTATGCAAAACAGTACTTAGAGTAATAGCCGCATTTGTTCATCGATTTATAGTATATTGCGCTTAATTGAGGAGGACTGTAATTGGTTGTATTATAAAATGAATTTATTATTACCTGTACCTATGTAAAAAGTTATTTTAAAATAGTTACATTTGGATATAACTCAACACGCAATGCCTCCATAATTCGGAAGAAATTGGGGAACGGAGTGTCTTAACACCACGTTGCCTGTGCCTACCCTGCTGTGTACGGGATGGGAATGCTGAAGACGGGAAGCTGATGCTGATGATGACGATGAACATTTGCATTTCTTGCGTGATAGTTTTGCATTGTAATTTAGATTTTTTTCAGCTTCATGCTGTATTCCGTATTACAGAGTAGGCAGAGGGAGCCTAGTATTAAGGTACTCCGCTCACCATTCTCCGAAATTCTGGAAGCATTGTGTGTTGAGTGGCGGAACTTAATACGTGTGCACATGGTGTAATAAGGTATGAGCAATTATTAGTACGCCATTGCGAAGTCATTGCAATTAATAAGCTTTAAGAAGTAGGCATAACGTAACACGCTAATAGACACCTGATGGGGTATAATTCCATACAAAGTACGAAAGGTATCAACTCTTTCATTAAAGATTTCAACAGTGTGTAACTTCATATCGATGCCTGCATTCCAAAGCCTATACTGTACTTACTGTGAACATTCCAATATAGCCTTTATCCTGAGTATTTTACGAGCCATTGTAAGGCTGCGTGAGGCTCTTACTTATTATTAGATTTCGTCAGCGGAAGCTATTGCATAGAGCATTCAGCGTACGCAGTCAATATTGCATATTTCCAGTTATATCGATAAAACGATATCGATTGTTTTGTGGCAAAATCGATTTGATATAAATTTTAATTTTAGACAATCGTACGATAAGGTGAAACGTTAGTATATATTTTTATTACTATTATTTGGCCTTATTATAATATTAATTTTTACATATTATTAAAACGACAAGTAGTTAACAAATATTTATTTTATTTCACAAATCTGTTGGACCTAATGGCATAATAAAAAAGTCGTAATAATATTTTCTGAAAATCAAATATGACTGAATAATATGAAAGAAAAAAAATCCATACAGGAAGAATTTTTACCTTTGGTAGCTAAGATCGCCCTATAAGTATATTTTCAATACTATTAAAGCGTTAAATATAGCAAACTATAATATGGATGTGTAAACTCCACGCGATGACACAAAACGACATGCTCTGTGAGTTCTTGAGTAATTAAATACAGATTTCGAATCGATTCTGATAGCTCAATAAAAAATACTGAGTAATATTATATTTATGTATTTGTGTATTGTTGTATTCAAAAAAAATATAAGACGCAATAGTAAGTTATGTTCAGCTGAATTATAGGTTTTTATTTGAATATAGCATAGAGATTGGTAATGTTTGGATTTTTTAATTTATATATAAATAACGTCTTAGTTCGCATTAGACAGTCTTCTATCTAAAAAAATATATATATATCGATATTTTAAAAGTAGTGTTTTTATATCACTCACTGCGTGTTATAACACTTATTTAACGTAAGTTATCGAAAAAAAACACTTATCTTTACTCCGATTCTGACGCAATATCATCTTATAAGTACTTATCATTTACTTATCTTGATCGCTTTCACGTTTCAAGTCTTTCTGAATAGATGTATGGAATCTTTCACTTTCAAAGGGATATGTTGTCAAAATATTATAAACGATTTTATTAGATTTTTGTATTGTTTTTTGGGTAGTAGCATTTTTTGTGTTGGTGGGAATCGAATACACAACTTTCGTGTTTTCTGTCAGACGCTGGCTGGCCTGCGCCACAAATGCACCAAGCGACTTATAGGTAACGTAGGTAACCTAAGTGGTATAAACTTTAAATACGTCAAAATACTAAACAACATGTTAAAATATTATAATAAAACCAACGTATAAGGTTATGTCATTACTTGTATATTTAACTTTCTTTATCACCGTGTGTGTGTATCAACACATTGTGTCAACATTTAAATTAGAATTACAAAACTAAAGGCTAATGTCACCATTTCAACAAATATGTAGTTTTATGAATGTTTACCTGCAGGGGACCTACAGTGCACGTGGAACGGACCGGAACGTGTATTCTAATGTTACTCTTTATAAAGTGAATTGCTAACTTGGGTATTAGGTTCCACCATTCACTAAGTAAAGGGGGGTGCCTCAATCAAATTGCCTTACGAGCTGGTGAATGGACTGTTGGGGAAGGAGACCAAGTCTGCCATGGTTTGTGAGTTAGAGAATCGCCATTTAACAGGTGTTGTTTGCATCGCCAAAGAAAATAGCTATATAATCCATTGAATAACTTCCAATTTAATCCACTGCAAGTATTGGCTTGGAGGGAATCCTCTTTGGGAGGGTCAAAAGTCAAAAAATCAGAAGAAGACGGGATACCAGAAATAACTGTATTTACTTACTAAGCCTCGATATGAATTAGATTCTGAATTCTGAATTTAAATATAATCGTAGATTTTAAAGGTCTTAGGTACCTATTCCATATGCTATTTACATAGTGTTTTACCTTTTAAAAAGCAAAATATTTCCAACTGGCATGTTATAAAGGTACCTATATAAAAAGGTGTTTGAACTTACGAAAGTGTGATATAAACAAAGGGGCAATAACTCTACATTATCATCCTACATGCGTTTAGGCGTTGTGCAACGTTTGCCAAGCTTCATCTCAACTCAAACAACATCTCTTTTACAGCATCCCTTTTTACAAATTACATAATGTTTACTCATTTGAGTACATCTGGCTACAGGTAGCGTTTGGCTTGGAGCATTTTTTTAGCTTCTCGATGTATCACGCACATAGCAGGATAAGCAGAGGGAATGGGTCTCACCACCTGCAATGTCTAAGGTGGAAGATAAAGTGCAACGCTATATATATTACTGGGAAAAAGGGGAGAAATGATCCATGAAAATTAGCATAAATCTCAAAGATTTAATGTGTTTATCATATAATTTATAACCCTTATCCCTATAAGGGTTTTATGAAAGGTCTTAATTTCATCCAACGTTATGTTATAACAACAGGGAAATGCTTTTAGTCGGCTCTAAGATATGTGTTCCTTTAACTATTGTTGTTTGGGGAGTCAGCAACAATATGATTAAATTGTATAAGAATAAAATATTATGTAGATTTTAAATAAACTTGAATATACGTATCTTTCAATTTACTAACGTTATTTTGTTTTTTTTGTATGAAAATATAATTTTTATATTTTTATTGTACGAATATTTTGAAATATCAAGAAAAGCAAAAAATATATTTAATATTATATTAATCAGTCATTGCCCTTATAAGGAATATATTAATAATTGTATAATATTTTTGGCGTGTGAAGAATTACACAATGAAATATATATTTATTTTTCAATAGTTATAAATATAAAACCAACCGATTTTAAATATATAATTAATATTTGCCTAAAAATGAACATTATGGTCATTTAAAAATGTCATAATAATATTAACAAATACGGCTAACCATTCAACTTTGAACTTATATAATGTAAACTTAGCTAAGTGCTCACAATGGAAGTCTTTTACCGCATAATGAGTTTAAAACAACGAATGAATGTTGTAGGTAACTTTAGGATTTTTTTTAAAACAATTTAATACCTTTAGGCTTTAGTTGAGACCTGCCCTACCGCATAAGCGTATGAATTTAAACGCGACGGGTTGGGGTTCTATTCCCATACGAATCCGCCAGTATTCGGCGGAAAGTGGTGAGCGGAATGTCTTAATTAGGCTACCTCTATCCTACTAGATGTAGCATACATCGTGAAGCTGAAAAAACATCGACATTATTGAGGTATTAATTCCTCTATAATGTCGAAACAACTAAGAGAAATGGAATGATAAGCCACAATGTTCATTATTTTTTCCCCCTAGGTCAATGTCTATCGATATCAATTACTTTTTATTAACAAACATAAGTAAAATATATGTATATCTTATATTTTACATACATATATATTAGTCGTTATTATTTCTTATTTTAGCTTTGTCATTTTAATTTTTATCGTAATACAATCTTTATTGTGTGAGCAGACCCTACAATTACGTTAATATAAAATCGTAAAAGCCAAACTCATTATTTGATCAGTCAACCTCTGTTTCGCTTCTCACGTTTAGCCTTAATTTTAGTTAAGCTTTGTAATTATATTGATTATATTTATAATAATAATGTCGTTAATTTTTAATGAACTTCAATTTAAAAATCCCAAACCCAATATTAAAAACCACTTAGCAAATGCGCGTCCTTGGTTTGCAAGGTTAGTGATATTTTCGCGACACTAATGCCCGCTATCGAAGGAAGTCGTCGGGGCTGCCACGGAAATTGTGGTGCATTAAGAGATACATTAGCGGTTAATATAAAAGGGACATCGTCTTTCCTGAAACGGTTATGACGCAATGCGGCTAGCGATACGTAACTTATAGTGTTAATAAGCTGAAAATTATATTCCTTTTGGGGTTTGGGGTAAGGGATTGTAAAAACACTAAATTGTGTACGAAAACTATAAGGTTGTTTATGTTTTTTTATAATAGTTAATTATAATTAATGACAGTTATTCTATGTATTGTATTTAATCTATTAAACTGCATTTGATACTTAAAAAACACAACCGATTTTAAAAATACAATCATTTACGAAGGAACATATTGACCAACACCTAATTTTTAATTTACATCGTCTGTAGATTTTAAAATATACATATACATATTTTTTTTAATAAAGTCCAAATTGTGTCGTCTAACACTAAAGTTATAAAACAATATATCTACTCGTATATTACGAGTATTACTCAAAATGTTATTTGGCGCCATGTTGTAATAAAACAGCTGGAACTATTTTTAGATTATCTACATCTTAAGTTATACTTATATAGGAATACTAGTGGACCCGGACGCGGCTACGCCTGCTTGGACTATAAGAATATTTTCGCGTCGGTCATACTCATACTATGCCGCCCGAAGGCTAGGTCATTTCGAATCAGTGACATCTCCTTATGTTATGTTACGTCCATAATATCAAAATGTCGCAGTAGCGGTCGCGTAGCGACGACAGTTGTTATTAACATGGTAGAATAAATTGTATGTCAAATTTTAAAATGTTTTAATATATTAGTATATATGTGTAATGTAATGTTATATAGCCTATAGCACTTCTGAAGAATGCAACTTTCATACAAAACAAAAACAAAGTAAATCGGACCAGTAGATCCAGAGATCTTAGCGTTCAAACAAACAAACAAACAAACAAACAAACTCTTCCGCTTTATTATATTAGTATAGATAATTTTAGTACTAATGGTTCCTATATTATTGGACTATTTTCCGTTATAAATCTTTAATATTTTTTTACAATATAATGACAATATATTTTAGTTATACATAGTTACTTCAAGTTGCTCTATCAAAATAGATAGTCCCAATTTATCTAAACACGTCCTATCACGTTTGTTCGATTTGTTAAGATAGACATTTATGGAGCATCTTATCGGGGAGGAAGTAAATTGGAGGTAGGTACGAAGTTGATATCGGTTTCATATTGATTTTTCATTGACGCTTATAGAATAGGTACATATCTATATTTCTATATTATTAGCTAAATATATTATATAGAATTCTGGTAAGAGGAAATGCTTACTGTAAAATATATTGAATAGAAAGTAAATGAAAGTTACGTAATATTTAATAGTTATTAGTTATACTCATTTGGCAATAGGTTTTTAAATAGTACTTAAATCTAAGTTCTCGATGAGAATGAACTTTTTTTTTCATTACCTGATAGCTACGTTAATGTAGAATTTTGAATACGTATTCAAAATTTAGCAGTCTTTCAATTTTAATTCAAATGGTGGAATTATAATATAAATGATATTTAACATCTTTAACACACGAGCAAAATTAGTGTGATTAAAAAAATGTTCTTGTCCATATAATCAATTTAAATTTATTGAATAATTTTAATTTTAAATTAATTTATTATTATAAATATTAAATAAATATTGTGAAACCGCTTATTATTCTAAAATCTTTGCCCTATATCTCATTTTTATATTCCGTTGCCATCTCGTGGTTCTATACAATTTTATTGCTAGCTATGCCATCTGTTGATACATTGTTGTACCATCTTACTCGGGTTAAAACTTTTCAAATATTATGGAACATTTCATATGCTTTCTGCTAGATGTCGCCAGAGTATAAAATGATTATTCATTATTATAATCCGTATTGTTTACTAGATTTTATGTATTGTATAACAATACTTCTGCAATAAAACAATCTCAATTTTCTTATTATAATAAAAACAAAATAAAAACCAAATATTTTTAAATAATTTTATTTTATCATTACAATAAAATAAATGATATGTACAATAAAATAGTAATATGATTATAAACAATACTTTCGCCGGAACATTTTTTTAATCACAACTAATTACATCAGCATCTAAAATCTAAGTATATTTTATTTTTATAACACTTGCATATTATCGTAATACATATAAACGAGCGATACAAAGAAATTATAAGAGATACGATTCATTAAAAAGTTTCTACATACCGCTCATTCGGTGCAATAATGACATATTTGCACTGTCTTTTGCAAGAAACGTAATCAAAATTTGGTTAGTCCTTTTCGGTTACAGTGACATATTTAGTTTTTTTAGTAAATGTGTAATTACAACATTGTTGCACCAATTTAGCGATATATATGTATATATAATAAAATAACTATCGACATAAGATAAACTATTTGAGTTATACTTCAAAGGTGAAACGTCTAATATAAATATACAAAATTGCTATAAACTATCACAGTAGCCAGATCATTTACAAAATAACACATGCACATTGATTTGTTCATTCTTCATGTTGATTCCATTAAAATTTTCTTCAAGCTCAGGCATTTAAAAAAATGGTATCCACACACTAAGAAAATATTTTTTAAAATAACTGTAAAGTTATTTTAAAAAATAACTTTATAGTTATTTTTTTAGAAAGTTATTCTTTATAGAAAGCTGCACCTATAAAGGTGCAGCTTTCTTAAAACATTGAAAGTCCAATATATATTGCTATACAATATCTCTAATGACTACCAAAATCAACTATAAACATGATGAGCAAAGTATATTTCGAGTATCAACTACCAGCGTATAGTATTGAAATAAACATAGGTATTTTGCTTGAAAAGTATACTTATTTATATATATGTATTTAAAACATACTACTTATTTCTAACTTACATTAGGTGACTTTAAAAATCCGAATCTTCGAACTCTACTATTGAAACATAGCAGTCTTATAAAGTCCTAAAGAGAAATATAGTAACTAACAGTAATTAGCGATATTGATATTTCCTAGGATCCCTATTTGTTAAAGAGATTACAGAATAGTTACCTAACATTATCTTTGGGACAATTATTACTTGTATTGTGCAAATTGAGCTTCCCCAATAAATGAAAATGAAAGTCAGGTACAGAATTATAAAATAATGCTTGGAGTATAAGAGCAAAATACTGTCTTCAAGACAGCGTATGAAGTGAATGGCACTATTAATGTACATTTATATGCATTAAATAATATAAAAATTAATGTTGCATGCAGCATTTTATTCTGAATTGCTTCATTTTATCGCCTACGACTTCCAAATTTAAATCGAGATGATCTTTTGCTGACGGTGACGTCATTGTTTCTTTTTCTTTTTTATATTTTAACACGCTGATGACTTTGACAGCATACTTTCAGTCATCGTCGTTTAGTAGATCAGTACAGGATTTTGCTTTGGTAGATCTGTAAAATAAAAAAACAATGATAGAATATTAACATATTACTTATGTAAAGAATTTAATTAAATAAAAAGATTTTATTAAATTAGTCTGGCTCTTAAATGATATTTGAGACATGTTTAAAAAAAAAGAAATGATGGCGTGGAATCCTTCAAGGTAAACAGGTATATAATTATTATAATTGTATAAAAAAAAATAAAACTCATTACACTTCCTGTCATAGATGGGTATGAGAATACAATAATAACTCGATTTGTTATGACAATAATAAAGTAAATTGAGCCATTTAAATGTCTTTTTATGTCACTTAGAACGAAATTAAATATAATGGTAGAGCTTCATATAAAACAGACACTATATTTTATTTTTTTCTTATCATTGAACTTTAAAATTCCTAGATTAATCAATTAAAGTTTTATGTACTTACTGATTTTTGACTCTGCGACAGACTCTTAGTTCGATAGAACCATTCCGCACTGCTTTGAAGAGAGCTAGTGCCTCTACATGCGCTAGCTCATGACACGCTTGTCCATTTACTGCCAACACTTCGTCACCTAAAATATATATATTTTAAATTGAGTATATTTCAAAAACACTTGTTTTACATATGTATATTATTTCTAGTTATTTTACTAATCTATTAAAATAAAGGAATAAGAAATGTTATAAGTCATTGTTTCATAGTTCTATTATACGAGTCGTATACTCGTATACCTAATTATTCATAAGTGAAACACAGAATGAATGATGCCTAATTGTCTGGTTTTATATTTATTCTGGCTGATAGCATTGTTTACATTAATCTATCTACATCGTAACTCGGTAAATAGAAATCTTATACTCACAATAACTGATATTATTATCGTAAACAGTGGACACTAGACGCATAATTTATTCTTATTAGTTCCTTGTAACCGTTTTAGTACAAACAATGCAATACCAACCCTATTGAGCTCGCGTTACATTTATATAAAGACTACTAAAATATTATTATATTAAATATTATAATATATAATAAATATAGCTTCATGGTGTGTCCCGCACCAGAGCAAGGATATTAAAATATTAATTACTCTATTCCTGTTCTATTTTAAATATTCTATTCAATATCCCTCAAATCGAACCCACAGTTAAATTAACGTTTAATTAACTTTTCTCATTTTATATAGATTATGCAAAGTAGACAATATAAAAAAAGTACCTGCTTTAAGTCTTCCATCATCAATAGCTTGGCCTTGTGGAAGTATGCTTTTAATGAAAATCCCTAAAGGTCCTCGAGGAGAGTCGCGTCCTCCCACAATAGTAAAGCCTAATGGCTTCTTTCCGTGTCCCTTCTCAAACGTAATGGTATGATACGTGTGAGTTGGTGCTCGCGGCCTCCTGGGCAAAGTACAGAAATTGGTCGGCGTTTGAGTTTGCACGTCATGTTCACATTCGTTCTTCTCAGAAGTTCGTTCAGCACCGTCTGGCACGTCTACATCGACAATATCACCCGTACAACTAAGCGTTAAACCGTCTTTGTTCGTTCCACCGTAACTCACGACCTGCCGACGCAGTAACTTGTTGTTCATACTGCTGTAGCTTGCGTTCTGGCCTTTCAGGAAGCGGGAGTGCGTGTCCGCCGCGCCGTCCGCCTCGTCCGCCCCTGATAACAGGTCGCGATTACACGCGGATTCATCCTGAGTCTGACGTTCAATTCTGATGTCATACTTATCATTACGTCGTTCTTTACCTAATATTATGGCATTTTCGTAATCTACGGAACTTTCACGCATTGTAATGATATTTTTTTGTGGCGGTTCCCTTTGTCTCACCTCGGGAGTTATTCTTTCACGTTGTCTACAAATTACGATGTCGATCTCTGATGATCCAGATCTTAGAGCCTCCTTGGCTTCAGACATAGTTAGATCACGAAGTCTTCGGCCATTGACGTTAAGGAGTTCATCTCCTATACGCAAAGTGCCTTCCCTAAAAATAATATTTCAATATGATATAAAAGGTCATTTAAAATGAAAAAAATGTCGACACTAATTATAATTATTAAAAAAAATTGAATAATATAAATAAAAAAATAATCAATGCCATATAAAATATTTAATTATAATAAAAATAATATAATTATATAAGCTTACCTGTCTGCTAACCCTCCTGGAACCACATGCGCTACTAAATAACCTACATGACCCTCATCTACAAGCTTGGTTTTAGCTATAAATATACCTAGTTCGTCAGAAGGGTTTTTTCTTATTATTCTCACTACTTTGAACTCCGAGTGCTGCTTATTTGTACAACTTTTAGTAGGTTTTCGACAAGGTGGTATGGGAGGTATTCCACAATCACCTCTGCTTACATCTCTCTGTCGCATTTTTTGTTTTTCTGTTAATTGTAGAAACTGCGGTTCTGCGTAATCGGGATTTTTAGGCATACGCCTAAGAATTTCTTTCCGGTCCAATGATAAAGCTCTTTGATTCTGTCGTAGTCGAGGCTTGGGATGTTCATTTTTGTCTCTGCTTCGTCGGCTAGATATTCTTGCCTTAGTATAACTTTGGTCACCCGAGACACTTCTGCTATGACTTGCTACGTGTGTATTGGTATGTGAAGCAGAACTTTCACACCTTGATGATATTCTGTCACTGTCAAATATCGAAGAAGCTGCTGATTCATTGACTAAGATTCCTGAATCTGCGTCCTCACAGTCTTGTATTAAAACATTTTCATCATCACATGAAATTTGATAAACGTCGTCATGGAAAACAGAATTTTGGCTCTTTTGGAATTCATCAAGTCCGGGTAAAGCACCGTAAGAAAAACTTCTCAATTTAGCTTTTACCCCACCTCGTTTCTTACGACTTTTACTTATTGCACTAGTTGATTTAACCATTATATCATTCCCATTAGGATTTGAGTCCAACTCTTCTCCATTTTGCTTATAAAGTTTTGAGAAAAATTTATTCGTGGATGATTTTAAATATCTATCAGACATAGCACGTAGTTTGGCTGATAAACAAGAACTAGGTCCAATCGTATCTTTATCATCTTTAGGCTTAGGTTTATCAGTCTTCTTGTAAGTTTTTGCTGAAGTTGACGCATCTTCGTACGATTCATAGTTATCGTCAAATATCTGATCACTTGATTTAGACAGTTTCGTTCCAGCTTTAGGAATCACATGGTACCGATCGCATTCTGATCCTGAACTGTAGCACCTGGTGCCCCTGTTCGTAAATGATTTCCCTTCTCGCCAATTACATTCCACTGGGCTCTTTGCAAAAAAGACGTCATCGTCATAATTTGGCATCTTCACCCAAGGGTTTTGGTTTTCAAATTCAGTATGTACAGGGTCTAAGTATGTATCGGTATAGCGGCAGTGTGATATTTCCTCACTGTGCCCAAATCCACTACAATCGCTTCCTGAAGTCGACGCAGCGTCTTCACCGGGCCGCATTGGGGCATTTGATTTGAAACATGATAGTTTTGTATTTTTAACCTTGTCAAGTAACGGGTTTCGTTTTTCTCGATACACCACGTACTCTTTCTCTAAAGAGCCGCCGCGGTTTTTGCGACTATTGCAAGCTTCTTGCGGCGAGGTGGGGCCGTTTTGCAGTGATATTCGCCGAGTCACCGGTGCTTCAAAACTACGTTGACATGGGTGAGGCGATTTTTCTACAATTATTATTTGGTCGTTTAAATTGTAAAAATTAGTTTCCACGGAACTGCTACTACTTTTTCTATTGCTATAGCGAACTGGAGACATATCTGAAATAAGAAATAAAGCTGTTTAAATAAATGTTAATTTATTTATTCTTTAGCTTCACGTTTTTATGAAAGGAGGGAAAATCAAAATACGAGAGTGGATAGAGTAGATCATTTATCGCTATTTTCACAGACCGCAAAATATATAAGATACATACGGATGAAAATCAAAAAGGATTATTTAGTTAAATACCTATTCTAGATCTTCGTGAGGTCCTAGGTTCAGCCTCAGGAGAAACGGCAAGTAGCCGCGGCGGCTCAGCCTTTCTGAACCACCGCATATTGCTTCTGGTTACACCATTTTCATTTCACTACTCTGTAACAAAAATTAAAATAATTTCAATTAAATATACCTTATTAAGTAAAATAAAATTATGTGAAATTTTCACGAACATAATTTATGTTTCTTAAAAACAGCTTGCCATTGGTATGTAAGTATACCGGCTAGGTAAATAATTGACATATATTAAGCGTTGTTGACATAAATTAATTATAGTAAGATATATCCACATGTGGAAAGTATGTCGTTTGTCTCCATTTAAGAAACACACGTATGTTTTAATTGCAAATATACATCAAATTTGTGGTTAGGAGAGCAGGTGATTCTTAGAGGCGGTTCTTAGCGCAAAAAATTTAGCAATCCTACAACCAGATAAACTGGTTAGCTATTCAAGTTACAGTAAAGTGCTGTAAGAAATTAAAAACGCTTAAATATTTCTCGTAAACAACTTGCTTAAATTATAATTAAATGTTTTTCTATACAAATTCCCTTTAAAATATGGCTAGTGCAGCTGTTTCATGTATTTTAAGGACGAGTCATTATAATTTCAATAGTTTTTATGTACTTGCTCGAATAGACACTAAAAAATATATGCAATGCATCGTATGCAATTGTATTACTTTTATATAAATAAAAATAATTAATTAAGCAGAATGTTCACACAGGAGTATCAATTTTAATTTTATCTGCCAACAATGCTGTTTACAGGGAAAATGCGTTGCTGAATTTATTTTAAGCATTTATTTGATGTATTTTATACAATATACCGAGCTATATTTAAAGTCTGTCTAAATCAAATTTCCTTTGAAACGTTCAAGCATTGTTATTTAACCTCATTTAATGAACACCAAAACTGTTTTGTAAACAAAATTTATAACCAGGTCAAACTGACTTCAGAAACTATATTTAATCAAAATATTAGTTTTCACGGTAGCTAATTTTGTAGTGTAGATATATATATTAAATACAAAAATAACACGGCAAAACCTAATTAGCAGAGTCAGTTAGCCACTATCATATGTCGTTTGTATCACGTAACTTCTGCCCTGTTCGACAAAAGTAAGTTGTGTAAGTAACATTTGAGACAATCGATTCTTATTGTGAGATTCATCCTAGTGATGATCTTAAGACAACGGGAGTATCAATGTCGTTTGAGAATAATTTATTTAGTCTTGCGGTATTGTTATTTTGCAATGTTTAATATTATATATCGAGTATATAAAAAATCAAATGAACTTAACGCTGTAAACCCGTAAACAGCAGGGTAGGCAGATGAGACCATTCCCCAAATTCCATCGAATTTTTCAAGGCATTGCGGGTTGAGTGGCGGAATTCAATGCCAGGCTTTTGCTTGTTGGCAGAGCGAAAGAAAGAAAGTAATAATTAATTCCCTCGAACCCACAACTGACGCGTTACAGGCACATCCTTGTCCCCTGCGCCACGACTGACTCGAGTATATATATGTTTTATATTAAATGTTACAAGTAAATTTAACATCACAAAATTTTATCCTACGTTTATCGACCGACAGCAAACCTGACCAATTAACCTAACCACTAATTTACTTACGAAATATGAAGTTATTAAATTATACGAAGTTTCATATACCAAAACCATTTCCTGACAATTATATCGATTTAGTATGATATTAGATTCTTCTGATTCAAATCAATTGCAGAATTATGCGGTGCAATCACGTCGCCGCTGCAGCAGTTCGACGACCTTCTGATCCCATGAAATGCAGCTCAACAAACATCATACATATGTGTGATAATTTATGCATCTTGCAGAATTGCTAATGTGAACGTATCGCCAATATTGAGACCAGGTTATCTCGTGTCACATGTGTTTTGACGTGGCCACGTCGTGTTTCTCAATAAAATGGGTATAAGTATGTAAATGTTGAAATTTGATACGCGTAAGCGGTATATTGAAATGAGAAGCTAATTTGAATTTCGTATATGAAATCTAGAATTTTTAGGTCAAAATAGTCATTATCGGATATTATATGTAGTATTTGTCAAATTGTTATCTTCTCTACCTATCTATCTACGGCGTTTTTAAGGGTAGGCTTCGATAGTCTGCTGATAACTCATTCCAAACTTTTGAAGATATAGTATTAGTTAGGTATATACTGATAGATAAAATAACGTCCAAATATCAATGTCCAAAGGCAAAGTGATCTAATTATTACCATTTATAAAATAAATAATTTAAAAACAATTAATTATATTTAAACTTTTTTGATAGCTAAATGAAGAACAATTTCAAAGGCCGGCCTAGGGATGTATTAGGTACATACCTAGGCCTTCCTTTGAAATTGTTTTATAAGTGTAAACACTCTCACTAATGACATTCAGTATGCAGGTAATGATGTCCTTACGTGTTTTCCGCGTAAACACTACCCATACGCATCAGGAAGTTGCAAAAGGAAGAAGTGTTGAATACATACAATGAACTTACGCAAGATAATCGTTTATCGCTTCATTTTAAAACGAAAATTGACTTGTAATATCTCAATGAGATACGAATAATAATGTAATTTTATCTATATAAGAAAGTTCTATTTGTATTATGTATGTATTTTTTACATATTACATATTAATAATATTTGTATGTTAATATAGAGTATTAAAAATTTCTTTGAGGATTGTACGATATCTCTCTATACGTACCATGGTAAGTTATAAATTAAATATATAATTTTTTTTCCTATTTACAACAAAAATATAACTTAATATATTCATATATTTTTTTATTATAATCTATTCTTTTATACACATATAAACATAATAGCATATCTCATAAAAAGTGTAAAGAATTTTCTCTAGCTGTTTCTAATGTTCTCTATATGGAGAGCGGAAGTATATTGAAGCATAAACAAGCGTTAAGTGTAATTAAACGTTGCGTAATAACTAGGAAATATGAGTGTTACGGTAAAAGACCGCAGTGACAACCTTTATATACTGTGTATTGGACTTCTCATGAAGGTAGCTTCCGTGTTTTATTATAAATCCGATAATTATTTCTATATAAGCATTAATTAATTACAATGTCGAGGTGAACGTAGCGCAGGGCGCGACAGGTTGTGGGTTCGATTCTCACCGGAGGTAATGAAATATTTAATTTAAAGAGGCAAAGTGCGGTGTAGAGTTCTGCTACTCAATAGGCACTCAGAATACGGCAGAAAGTAGGAACGGAGTGTCTTAACACTAGGTTCCCCAGGATACAGCGTGAATCTAAAAAAATATAACTAAAATACTCGCAGAAGATGAAATGATATGAATCTTTATTTCTTAATGAATTTTCAGTACTTATTTAAAATAATAGTTACATTTTTAAAACAGGATATACTAAAACAAATAATTATAACATGAACGACACTAGATATAAAATATCACACTGTACTCAATGATTGTAATTGACAAAGTAATATTCTTGGAACCAAAGTTTTACTTATTATTGAAATTTGAAATAATAATACACGATTACCGATCAAATTTACGAGCGTTTGTAGTCTTCGAAGTCGTAAAAATGAATGATAGACCAATACACAGTTAAAGACATAACGTGAATATATTTCGTTTTGAATTTCATCGTTATTGCAATACAATAAAAATATATATTTCTTTTTTTTTCAGCTTCACGCTGTACCCTGCACACAGCAAGGTAGGCAGAGGGAATCTGGTGTTAAGACACTCCCTTCTCCACTTTCCGCCGAAATCTGGAGGTATTGCTTGTTGAGACCACAGCAAAGAAATTAAAATATACCTATGTGAAATAAATATTTCTTTTCGTCTAGTGGGAATCGAATCCACAACCAGTTACGTTTACACACACAACACACTTGTGTCCCTACACCACGACTGTCCCTCACTTTAAAATTCATCGTTATTGACAAAACAACAAAACTATTTTTTTCTGCTATTAATAATACTGTCGAATACATTAAAAGGCTTCATAATTTCAAAAAAGCCGCCATATTTGACTTTTGTTTCTAGAAACCATTATAATGTAGAACCGGAGACGATGAGCATTGTTTAAGTAGCTTATGTGGGTACGGAGTACGGTATAACAAACGACGTGTAGGCAGATATTTGTATATAAAGCATAATTACATTTTATAATTTCAAATTACAACTGCTGTAGAACTGATTCTTGACGTCTCTGTTTCGTAACAGTGAACAATGGAGACATAAGGTCACATATTAAATAAAGTTTTCAACATTACTGATTTATTCTTAGATAATTTAGTGTAAGATTAAGAATGTGGCGTAAATGTCCCAGTCACCTCTTTTTAATTTTAGAAACTATATAAGTATTGAAAAACAAATACCTTTTAAATATTAATCTTTTCTTCATATTTTTTTCCGCCCATAGCAGGCTTATTTAAAAAAGCTAACTATTTGAGACAGTGCGTGGATATCGAATCCCCAACTATCATACCGTTAAGACACTCCAAGAAATTTGAAATATTACGAGTAGACCTCTAACTACTATCTCAACAAAAAATATCGTATTCCTAATAGTAAAATATTGAGATAGAAAAACTTATATGTGTCGCAAAACTTTTCCACACATTTTGAATTACTCGAAAACGTCAATACCATAATAATTCCGTATTAATTCTAAATATAGGCATTTAACCAGAATCAATCACGCCCAAGGATAAGGAAATAAATATGATTTGATTTGCAAATAAAACGAGCTTAGGCTATCTTGATTGAACGCTTTAATTGGATTTTATTGATGTTGGTATCATATTACAGAGGATTTAGCTATGAGTACATATATTTTGTCTACTACGAAAATATTATACACTACAGCTTAACGATTAGTTAGTATTTGTAGTTACACAATTTTATTTTTACCAGAAAATTATTGGCTGCATGGGCCTTCAATTATCAATTTTTCAGGAAAAAAGTTTTATCTTAACTGAAGGCAGGTGAGATATTTGTTTACATTTGAGCAAATCGTGTTAAAATATTATAACATTTTATTCCTATCATAATATTCTGGCTGCACCACTGTGCCTTTACGGCCCTGCAAATCCTAAATAATATAAATACATAAATCTAAATGCATTTAGTATTTAACAGAAAGACTTCTCCATTTCTTCTTCACCAACAAAAGATTTGCGCTAACAATTTTTCAAATAATATGAATAGTGTGACAGTTGCTAGTAACGGTTACGGTCAAGAGTATTGGAGTAAGGCATTACTGTATGCCATTGAATGGACTACTGTTATATGGTCATTACCTTTTATAAAATTATATTGTGGCACAGTTAATATAATTGATTAGGTTTGACAGTAACAGGTTCAAATTTCAATCAGGAAAATATGTAATATACATACATATATGTAGAATATAGTATTTTATACGCTACAATAACAATAAAGATAAAAAATATTTAGTATGATACTATAATAAATGAATAAGAAATATTGTTTTCTTACTAAATACATAAAGAGGGCTGAGTCGTTTACTGTTAAATATTTAACTTATTAACTCATATGTAAGCTAAGCCCTCGTAGAGCATGAAGTAGCGTATTTTCATTACAGATATAAGAAAACATAATATCAAGTTTAAATTAGTGCTTAATACAGGTGAACTTACCTAATATCATAATCAAATTGGGTACTAAATTGGTTCCGTCTTGTAAAAATTTTGTTATTGCCCCCATAGAATGAAAATTGCTTATGTTTTCATATACGAAGTATAAGTATCATTAATCATTGTATAGTTTTTGTTCAGTGTATTTGGATTTGCATTTATATTCTTCATTTGGCTGAAATCCAAGGACAAGGATGAACTTAGACGACTTCCTTATACAAAAGCTTATACAAAATTATATTATTTGTATAATTTACTACGTCTAGCCGTTTTTCAATTATTTTAAATGAAATACTTGTGCCAGACGTGGGAAGGTTATGGATTCGATTCCCACTCGAAAAATATTTAATATTATCAACACGTAATGCCTCCAGAATTTGGCAGTAAGTGGAGAATGGAAGTGTCTAAATGGGAACGCAGTGTCTTGACACTAGGTTCCCAGGTTCTGCTGGGTGGATATAGCGATATTTTCAATTGTTTAGTTTGGTTTCCCAATCAAAACTGTGGTGTTTTAATGTTATCTCATGTAATTGAGTAATTTGAAAATAAAATGGTCATACACAGGGTATTTATTCTATTTTACATTCCTAAAAATATATATGTTTTAAAAAAAACTTTTCTTTAATATAATTAAAAGACTAACAGAGGCGAATGAAATGGAGGAGATTACCTATTATATACGAAATAATAATATACAAAAATATGTAAAATATTATGATGTAAAGCTTCACCAACGTATTCATACCCATTATAATGCAAATTAAGAATAGGGAAAGGAAAGAGAAACTGCCTTATTTGGTATAGAACACGTATCCGAGCAATCAGTATTGGTGTTGCGAAGGTATACGATTTCGAACGGTAACGTGGAAAAAATACGAAATTTGTGCAAAATTCGTGATAGAAATACACTTGAAGTGTAAATAAATAGCGGTAAATAAAATTATATCTTTTTTCTAAAGTATTTTATCTATTAATAATGAAATACAGAATACATATAAATACATATAAATATTTTAATATTGATAAAGCAGCTTTACGCTTTTTACGATGTTATTTTTAAGCGTCTAAATAATCAAACTCTGGTGTTGAACTACATAACACCTAATATTCCTAAAATATTCGAGAAATGGGGAATAATAGTAAAGGCTCTCTTTGCTCACATTGAACACAGAGGGAACCTGGGAACCTAGTGTCAGGACACTTTCCCTATTAAGATACACCCGTTTCCCACTTTCCGCCGAATTCTTGAAATATTGTGTGTTGAGTTGCGGAATTCAACGCCACGCTTTGCCTCATTAACCAGAATGAGGATATAAAGATGTTTAATATTAATAAAAAATATTAAATTCATTTATGCTTCAAAAAGCATTTAAATTGTTTTATTTGTATGTATACATATATGTTTGTCATTGCCAGTATTGTGTAAAGGCAGCTTATTTGTAAGCGTCTTTTAGCCTTAAGGCTCCGCCATTGAGTTGCAAGGAATCAATGTACTGGCAACGCGGTTGGAATTTCTAAAAGCCACAGTACGATCAACCACATAACTGAGTTATGTCCGGTATACTTTATACTCTGGTTTCACTTAAAGCAAGGCAAACCGCTTAGATTAACATAATTATTTATAGAGCCCGAAGTTTTCATAAATTATTACCTAAGATAATTACAAGTTTTAGTTGACGAAAATAATATAACTATTTATGTACATTTCAAGTTTTATAAGGTTTAAGACAAATATATAAATATTGTAGTAAATATAATTTAATATTGTAATAATTTTTACCTGTTTGATACTTTGGGGAATAACTGAAAATCTAATTTTAACAGGAAATAATAAAAATCTCAGCAAAAAATATCATAATATGAATATTGTGAGATTTTATGACATTTTAAAATATTTTTTAAAATATTTTTTGCTTTTCTTTAGATTTTCTTTCACATGAATAATTTGCAATAACATTAATGATTATAAAAAATATACGTACTTAATATATCCTATTGCTTAATCCTTTTTCTATTAGTATTTAAAGCGACAACGACGTTCAAATCAACTGAATGTCAACATCGAACGTCTAAGATTAGCAGTGACGCATCGAACTTTTAGTACTTACGGTATACGTAATTTGGCCTACAAATTGTAATGCTTCTACGTTTACTCGGACTTATTGCCTATAAGCAGTGTTGGAACTTTTTTTTTATAATTATTCCTTACAGGCTTACACTACAAACAGGGCACGTCATACATTTTGTTATAAAATACATTTTTTTTTATTATTCATAAACTTAATCGTCGTTATAAACACATGTGTTTTGGTCTAAGATATGACATAGGTTGCCCTGGTGAGATATCCCATTCTCCACATTCCACCCACTTTAACAAAATTAAGAAATAAAAAAAACATTATTAAAAAAATAACATAACATATATCGATATTTGAACTTGCTACCATTTTTCTTCAGTCAATTGTGCAATGGTAATCTACAACGATATTCGTTCTGTACTTACTTACATTAGATTTAAATAATGTTAAATTTAAGTTACATAGCTAGCTGGTTTTTATCTAAAACTTGTCTACATGGTAGACTCCAGGACACTATTAACATTTACAATGTTAGAATGACGTCATTTATGTATAAGGTTATTTTTGATATTATATAACCAACTTATGATCATATAAATAGATAACATAAAAATATATAATAAAAACGAATAAATATAGCAATTATTTTAGTATTTATATCTCTATATATTACCCACAAATTGTAGTCACGATATGAATGTCTTCGTTATCCATTACTAACTTTTTGCAATAGTTGATGTTATTATTCGTCCTTTTTTAGCCTTATCAATTATACCTGCAGTTAAAGGTCCCTACTTGAATAAATGTTTAAATATTATCCTTTTTCAGTCTAGTCAAAGTTTCTACATTTTTAAAGCACCAATTAAACCCAATAATACTGTGGACATACTGCGTATTGAGTGGTGGAACTCAACGCCGCGTTATTTCTGGTCAGTGGAAAATAAAATAACTTATAATAAACCACGTCCCAGTTCTGCCGCGATGACGTTACACCTCTGGCTTATAATTTACTTCATGATATTTATCTTAATTTTACAACACAATGATGTCATTTTACGCATCACGTTCATTTGAACTTGACCGTAGTACAATCAAGATATTATGTTGTTTATAGCCGCTATTCTTTGTCACTGTTATAAATTCTACTTTACTATTATTATCCATAATTTTTGTTCTGTGTTGATTAACCTTATTAATTAATCAATCAGCTTGACACTCTATCCTGCATACAGCAGGGTAAGCAGAGGAAACTTAGTGTTAAGACACTCCGTTCCTAACATTATGTCGTATTTTTTAAGCGTTGAGTGGCGGAATTTAACGCCGGGCTTTTGCTGTGGTGCGAGAGCGAATAATAATAATAATGTAATGAAAGGGTTCACAATACAAACAAGCCGCCAAACACAGTATTTGTATGCAGCTCAGTTCTTTATTGCCAAACAGAATTAGGCGTCCGCTGTGCCTTTTTCTTACGATTCAATTGAGTCGAGCTCATGTGAAGCTTTACGAGCAATGAAGTGAAAACTGAAGGTTGATAAAGCTGCTTATTTGAGAAATAAGAACATTTCGCAATTTAAACGCGATTCGAGTAAGTGAATTTTGAAGAGATTACAAGCGCCGCCGTCTAGATATGATTTTATTTAAATAAATTTGTTTTTGTCTTACTAAGATACTATAAATAACAGAATCGGAATATTTATTATTACATTATATTTCATTTTAATAACAATATTAAAAATGGTAGTTACGTTATAAACTAATGAAACAATGAGAACACTAGTAACAATATGACATCACGACAGTAAAACAGTCACGACAATGATCTGTTGCTAGACATTTTTTTTCTATTCAAATGCCATTTGCATTAAATTACCAATTTCATTAATTTAATTAATTAATGTTTATAAAATAATATTGTAATACTTTTATATTAATTCACTCAATATAATTCTAGAACTAAAGCGAAACGTAATAAAAATGAGTAATAAGTTGAAGTCAACAAACAACAAAAATACTTTTTTAAAACACAACACAGAAGTGGCGGTTATAATTAAGTTGAGGAATTGTTGTTTCAGGCTTACTGTCATGCAGTCATGAATATTCATTGTTTCGTAACAGTTTTGTTTGGTAAATAACTTTGAGTTCTAGAGAAAATGTTAAGCGCCTCAAAAACATGAAATATTCACAAGCTCCTTTGTCTTTCCACACTGAAGATGAACCGTAAACATGGACATTTACAAGATAAAGCATGTATGATGGAAATCTTACGACAAAATAAAATGGTGTAATTTATTTAATGTATTGTTACCATAGCATGAAATAATAGCAACTGGAGCTAAACTGATTTTTTTTATAATAAACGTCTATAAATCACCACGGTAAACAAATGAAAAGTCAAAATAGTTAATATATTTTCTAATAGCTTCACTCTATAACCCGCACGCAGCAGGATAGGCAGAGGGAACTTAATGTTAAGACACTCTATTCCCCGTTTTTCATTGAATTCTCGAGGCATTGCGTGTTGGAGTGGTGGAACTCAACGTAACGCTTTGCCTTGTTATCAGAGTGAACAAATAAAAATATTAAATATGTCATTCCTTCAATTGAGAATCGAACCCATACCTCACGTCACGACTGTCCTCAATAAATAAATACATTTTATTATTAAAAAGCCTTTCTCGATACACTATTATATTATATTATATAGAAAATAATTACTGATCCATACAATAATGGAATGTTGTATTTGTTAGTCAATGAATTATAGCCGGCGTCCGCTAATCCCGTATCAACGGGTTGGAAATAATGTGAAATGAATGGGCATCGGCGAGGTTCAGTGATCTCTATCTTCCCACCGGCACCGGCGAGGTAGGTAACGTCATTTTAAATGGTACAATAGTGCTAGGAATATTCCTTATATGGATTGTTTAATATTTTCATTTCTTCTTTGTGGTAAAGAGGCGAAATGCGGCGTTAAGTTCCGTCTCTCAACTCGCAATGCCTCTAGAATTTCGATCGACTCGCTTAAATTCGGAATCGAATCTACACAACAATGTATTTTAAAGACTTTTAAGCATTAAATTGTAGATTTTGAAAGAGTATAATGTTATATAGTATAAATTATTGATTAATAATTGAATGTTAAGCATTTATAATTAATTATATATATATTGCACATATAAGAAAATAGTAAAAATACAGTTGAAAAATTATGTTTACAATGGTTTACAATACAATTTAATTATAGCTTCATTTTTAATATCAAAGTCAGTCTAGTCTATGAAATAAAAAAAAATTATAAAGCCATCAATTTCCTTATACAAAGTTATTTTGCATATTCCATCTATAGTAAGCGATAGCGCACAACGCCGCTTCGCTTTAGTTATTAGACTATGGAAGCGTGTTTGACCGGGATTGCATCCTCGTGAGAGATTAGAAGACACGTCGTTGCATCGACGACACCTCATGTATGTAATATAATATAATATAATCATATAATTATACCCATATAACATTAGAGAACTTTAAGTATTTAAAATCTTTGTTGTTGTACGTTAGTTGGCTTTATCTTCAAATCGGAGTTCCCAAGATGAGTCAGTATTTAATATGTTTGTGTGTGCCATATATCTACATATATATTGAACTTTAATCTAATATATAAACACGCTTATTAATTATCTAATTATCGTTGCCTACTTTAGTAGAGAATAGCCAGTTTTCAACGCCATATATTCAGTTTTTTGTACAGTATGTCCTTAATACATACTTTCTTATATTTTTATATAAACACATATATACATATAAACAAAAAGAGACAAAGATTTATATGTACTACAAAAAAAATATATAAATAATTTTATATTATTTTACATACCACTAACATAGTTTACCAATTTGGACTATTTAATAGGTTTTTTAATGCGAACTTTAAAAATTATAATTACAGTTTTTTATCTATTGAAATAGTAAGTGAATGTCATATACATATAAATATATATTATAATTAATTATAAAAACCAGTGATATTACATTCTTAAGTCTTGTAACTTGTTTCAGAGCAAACATTTCGACACCTGAGCGCACACCTGGGCACACGGCGCAATACGCGTCTATAAGTATCATTATAATTGCCGTAAGCTATAAAAAATATATACTGTATTTATCTAAGAAATATATTATTCTTATAATTAAAAGTATCTTATAATTAAAAAAAGGTTTTATTCTTTAGTTTCTGCTATCACAAGTTTTTGCCAATATTTATTCTATTTATCTCTATTTTGTGGAATACACAAGGAAGCAGGTAATACATAAAACTAGTGTCGAACTTTGAATACCTAATAACACTTGCCCCATACATATATCTTAACCTAACGACTTTAACTCTGCATCGTTTCTTAGTTGTTATTACAAATCTACAATAATTATAGTTAGAGCCATCTGTACATAAAGTATTATTTTCATGGCTATTCTAGATTATACTATTTTTTACTTATCGGGGCAGTGGTTTCAATTATGAATAATATCAAAACAGCTATAAATAAAAAGAAATTATTAAATTAAACGATATCTAACCGCATTTCTTATAGAGCAGTAATAACGGAGCATTACTTATAATAAGATAATAAGGTAATATCTTACGTTTACTTTCTTATATTGACCAGCACGACTTACGAGACTATCAGCGATTAGATAAGGTCTATCCTGTAATTCTGGTCGTGATGTATGCAGTGAAAGTAATATAAGTTGATATAGTCGCATTCGTAATCGTTGGTTTATATTAATGTCAATATAATATGGTTCTCGTGATATATGGATGCTCTTTGCACGTCATAATTGAGTCGTTATATGAAAGTGTATGAAAATAGTTTTTTTTGTCTGCACAGAAAATTCATTGCGGATATTGGATAAGAAATGTTTTGGTTAGCCAGAAAGCAAGAAATACTCTAAAACGGTTCTAAAAGCTAATAAAAAGTATGTCTAAAAGTAAAGAAGGTACCTAACTATATTTTTAGAATGTGCAAATATCGTTATTAAAATTTTGTATTTTATAAATTTTCAAAATGTACATTTTATTTAAAAATAAATATTTATTTGTAAGTATTTTTTTTGTATTTTTTTTAAGAACGTCTATTTTTATCTTAAGTAAATGATGTTCATATTCCATGAAAAATAATCGGATTCCCAATAAGCAACATACATACATAGGTATATGTACGACAATAACAAAGAATATTCTTAGTAATCAAGATAAAATAAAATAATTGAGGAAATATAAAACATATGATAAATTATGGTATATATTAACATGCTTATATCGAAATTAAACATAAAAACACGAGGCAAAGTTGTAACTCACGTCTGCGAGTATGCAAGGCCAGTTTTATTAGTGTTTCTGTGACAGTGTATTTATTTAGTAGAATATCTATACTAAATATTATATTGAAATATTTAATATTTATGTTGGATGTAGATTTACTAATAAAAAGTTATCAAAACAAATGTACCATCAGCAATTATAATAACCACGTCAGCGTAGAGACTGTTTCGTCAAAATTGCAGACAGTATTCTCTCTATTATAAACTGCTGGCAAAGCTTTTACATCTTTTTTGAATGCAAAACGATGTCCATTGTAATTGAAACGAGTTAAGTCATAATATACCCTATTGATGCAATAATAATAAAATTGTTTAATTATTAATAAATAAGTTTTTTACTTTTTTGTAATAAAAGAATTAAGGAGAATGAAAGAAGAATAAAAGAAGGAGAGCACATTACATTAAAGATATGATATACATATGTGTAATACAAATAAAAAAAAACAAGAAATATTTTAAATGGAATATTGAAAAAGATAAAAGCATATAAAATATGTCCAACTCTCAATCATTCGAAAACATACGAGTATGTCAATTGAAAACTCAATGTTACAGATAAAACTAATCAGTAATGTATAAAAACTATAATAAAAGCTGTTATCTATATAATTTTGACATGTCAATATAAAACGATATGAGAATATCAGAAAAATTAAAATTTGTAGATTTTAAAGAAAAAAATATGCCGTCGGTGTAGAATTTGGACGTTTTGCTTGTGACTCTCACAGTTCGTCTGCTACGTACGTAATTGATTTATTTGATGGCGTTCTACATGTGCCTTTTTCTTTTAAAATTGGATTAGTACATAAAAATATCCTTTTCCCATCGTTTTAACAATGTATGCATAAAATTTTATTTCACCTTTTTAATATTTGTTTTTCTATGGAGAGACATCGACATTCTTATACACAACGTCTGAATTACGCTAAAATGAATAAAATAAAGAACTCAATGAAGAGAAAGAAAACTAAGATAAATGTAGATACAAATATTTCCTTCCATATGAATTTATACATCAAAACTTTTTTTGTCTATAAAGTGATATTTTTAAAACCAGACGTTTTATTACGATTGCTAATAATAAAATGAATCACGCTCTGGAATGCATTGATGAATCGGCCTTCATTTCAAAATCGTCGTCGAGTACAACTCAACTTTAATATCAAGAGACCGAAGAACACTCGTGCCTGCTATTCCGTGCTTAATTATTGTCATCTTAATTAATTAAAATCCAATAAATATTTCATAATAACATGCAATTGTCATTATTGACAATTATTTTATATTATTAATTATTTTCTTATAAATCTAACTTAAAAACTAAGCTGCAAAGTTTACCAACCTGAAATCCTAAAGCTCGGCTATAAAATCTTCTACAATAGATTAACCACATACACAGTTTTAACTAATATTAGATATAGGTAAAATATAAGCAACACTTCATTTATGATTTCCTTTTTTAACACTAAAAACTCACATAAAACTATTTACACGTCCGTCCAACATGAACGCTAAACTCAACTGAAGTCTGAACTCAAATTAAGAGACGTCATACATGGCGGACATATACGGTGACGCTTCCCTGATGCTTTTACGATGAGTTTTTCATTCATTTCCTCTCTCATCTTATTTTCCGTTACTTTCTTGCTTATTTCCCAGCAATGGATAATGTCTTATAAATATACACGGTATGCATCTTCTATGGATACGTAGACTATAAGATTTTCTCACTCGTAAACAAATTCGATTCAAAAATGAGATTATAATACTCATCTGAAGTCGTCGGAGCGATATTACTGCGGTTATATCCCTTGTAAATTGTGGGAAAAAAATTAAATTGCTTTTTAACTTTTGTGTTTTCTAGAAGCTTATATTGGTATATTTTTAGTGATGTAAAATATATGGAAAAAAAAACAATTTATAAATCAAAAGGTAATAAGAATTGTATAAATGGGTAATAACAGATTAATTTCAAAATATAATTAGAGTAACACGTCTGTATTAGTTCTAATGTTGTAAGTATTCAACTCAGACCGTGAGAATACAAAAACTTATATACCTATATAAAAATATGAAGTTAGCGGCAAAAAATGCAAGCACTATTATTTTTCTTAACAAACCCAACGTTTCTGAGAAGAATCTGGTTATTTATATTTCTCTGTTTTACGGTTAATAAGTTGTTAATTGTTTTCAAACAAGGCTTTATTAGATACAAAGCTCGAAGAGCTTTTAAAGAATCTTCACTTCGAAAATAAAGAAATGCAAACATTTTTAATCTACATTTTTAGTTATTTTTAAATAAAAAAAGTGAAGAAAGATTTAAATTTCTGTTAACTTCAAAGAGTTTGTGGTACGCATTTTAAATAAGAGAATGCTTATTTATAATGAAACATTAGTTTCAGAGAGGAAATATGGAACGAGGCAAAAATAGAGGTTCATTGGGTTCGCTAGTCGATTAAGCGGGGTTACTTCCGGATGCTGGGAGGATAGAGTGCTCCAGCGTATACTTTGCTTATTCCATTTTACCTTCTAACTATAAATAAAACATCAGTTGACCTCTTTACCTTTTATATTTAACTAGCTCGTATGAAATACTAGCAAGTTCTATGTATTTATACTGTATTTAAAAATTATAAAACATTTTACACTTATTTGTAATATTGTACGTATAATATAATAATATGCTTTACATAGCTTTCGATCGGAAAAAGGTATAACCGAGTGCACTCTCTTAAATAAGTATTTTTTTTATTTATAGAGAATTAAAGTAATGCAGATTAGTAAATAAGTAATGATGTAGTTCAAGAAGGCAAAGCTGCGAGCGGGTCGCTAGTCAATAATAAAAAGTTAACCAAAATTCCACTAAGCGTAATAATGGAACAAAAGCTATCTCCAAACTGGAACATTCTAACTTTATTAATCAACTTTGTAAAGGCTTAGTTTATGACTGACACCATTCATTTTACTCGACACAGCTTATTTAATGACTTTTTGAGGCAAGAAGTCTCAGTTGCGATGAAAGGAATGTACATCGCCAGTTTAACTCGAACCTTACTTTATATTGGGTTGCTAAGATCTACCTTTTGATCTTCATATTTAGTAATATCTTTTAAAAGTGGCTTTATCTAGTCTACTTTTCAATGTATAAGGTGTAAAGGTTTAAGAGGACTTTCAAGTTTTTTTTTGTTGACATAGTTATTAAACCATATTTCCAATTATTTTTTTATATTAAATTCATAAATAATAATTTTAATTTTCATATAAATATAAAGTGGGTTTTTTGTACTCTATTAGAATAAAAAAAACTTATATTATTGTATATTCTGTATACATTTTTAACGACTATGGTTCACTCTTCAATCAATTGTTAATCGTCTTTAATAAATTTTACTCATAACCAATGTAAGTGGGGTAAACGTTTGAAAAACTTTTATTTAATTTCTCAATTTTTTTTATTTAATTAATATAGTAGAAAAATTGTCTAAATCGGTATATCTGTTACGTAAAAATATATATAATAAATAATTCAATCAATCGTAAAAAAAGTATATTTACGTAATGATTGTAAAAAATGAAAACATGATAATTGCTGTGACAGACGACTGTGTTATATACACGCAAATTGCTTATCTCTTACAAACTTACTGTTAAGTTACGTAATATCGACTTAATCACCTAGTATTTACTTAGAAGTACGAGTATAAGAGAGTTTGCACATTTCGAGCCGCGTGTAACTTAAACGGGTTAATAACGTGAAAGGGAAAGCCCGGTAAGTTTACTTGAGGTAACGTTACGAGTTGGTATGTCGATATACTTATATTTTATATTTATCTTATAGTATTTTAAATATTATTAATAATCTTAGGATTGGCTAAACAAATAGAAAATATATTATTTAAACATTATTATTTATTAAATATTATTATTGTTTCTGTTCGATACTAATCAATTAAGAAACTGCTCATAAAAAATGCTAAAAATATTTAGGTACTACTTCATTAATTTAAGTTAAAGTTAAACTTAATAATGAGTAAACAACAAACATTTTTTTAACATTCTTTCTGCTTTTTTTGTTTTAATTCAAGAAGACTAGAACCATATTAGGTAAGTATTTCTTTTTGGGCCAAGCCTGTTAAGCGTATCTTATAAAATCCAGTGTTGCCAAAAATAAAAAAAAATGTCAACAAAAACAAGGAAACATGTTAAATATTTAAATGATACTCTCAGTTGACAGCACTCTGTCGTCTTATTAGTGCTTCGTAGAAATAATCTATATTCAGTTAAAGATGTTTTGACACCTGTTTCTCGTTATAGTCTCACCGTGAGATAACTTACCTACTAAAACTGTTATAAATAGATTATATACTTTACTCGTTAGCAACGGGAGATGCTTACCTTATGTCAGTCCCTTGATAGTTTTAGGTAAACCTTATTGATTTTATTTCTTAATAACAATAAAAAAACTTTTATAGCTTTTAAATCTTAAAAATAAATCTGTTACCCCTTATAAATAAACTTTTATTGACATTATGTATATTTACTGCGTTGATTAGGGTTTTTTTAGCGAAAATAAAACATTATTTTTTAATTTAAAATATTTTTTTTAAAATACTAAGCAGGCATTAATGAGATAAGCATATCTAGGGTTTACTTTGATTAATCGCTTCACCTTTTACTTAACGCTTGCTTAAAGATAAAGAAGGCACCTAAATAGAAGCAATGCGTCAGATGAGACAGAATAAAGAATCATTTCAATACAACCAGACAAAAGAAACATCAATTATTCTTATTATATAAAATGTATAATAATGTATATATTTATATAATGATGGAAATAACTATACCTTCGCCTACCAATTGATTTAATACTCACTTCCTCACTTAACTGTTGTACAGCTTTATAACTTTATTACAACATATTCAAACTAGCCATAAGTTAAAAGCTTTACTGTGAAGTTCTATGATAAAGCTCTATAGTTAAGTAACAATAGTAAATCAGGTTCACAATGTATCCCGCACACACCAGGGTAGGCAGAGGGAACCTAGTGTTAAAATACTCCGTTCCTCACTTCTCGCCGGATACCGGAGGCTTTGCGTGTTAAGTGGCGGAACTTATCGCCGAGCTTTGGTTCGAGACCAGAGCGAAGATTACTTCGATTTCTTTTCATTAGAAAATATACATTAAAATAAATTTTTCATGTCCTCAAATGGGGATTGAACCCACAACCAGTCGCGTTTCGTGACACACTGATGCCCCTGCACCACAACTGACCTTAAGTAACAATATTACTTATATTATACTAGTAACTAACAGATGATGGTCAAGAAGCGTGCGTTGACGAATAAAACTGGGGTCCTTGACCTTTCAAGGTTATAGTATACTATCAACTAAATAACATTATATCGAGTGGTCATTGTGATTGCAAGTTCATGTCAAATTTGGTAGTGGAATGTTTATTGTTGCGTGTTATTGTTGTATGCGTCCGTACGTAGACTGTTGACATAGCCCTTATTACATATTAATTGATTGTTTTATATAGGGAAGGCAAGAGGGAAGTGGTCAGTCACTTTATCCTGCACTTTTCAAGGATTTAAAATTATTGCTAGTTATTCGCTATTGCACTTCGTTTTGATCTCACAATAATGTTATAGATTGGTACATTTGAACTACGCCGCGAGTTGAGAGCCGAGAGAGTATCCGCGAGCCGTGGATACCATCTTGATCCCATTACTTATTATTTTTGCTCTTATCCTTAAAGATACATTTTTAAGGGAATATACCTACTTAATATGAAAATGAAACCTTGACCACAAATAGTCACGATTGGATATATTATACAAAATATAAATAATAAATCTGGTGTGTCAACTGCTTTTTTTTTACATTTTGATCTTATCAAACATTCTTATCAATTCATTTTGTGTCCAAAGATAAACTTGCATCTTACAAAATCATAAAATATTAGATAAATTCCTATATTTTAATATTTTGTATTTGAAGTTGCTGGTATAATTTATATCACGAAAAATTGAAATCGAAAGTCTTCCGATATCATAAGAGTGCATAATTTTGCTAGTGCTAATTTATAATAATGGTTAAATATTTAAAATAATTTAAGCAATTATAAAAATAAATAACATATATATTTTATCTAGAACTGTTTATATCGAATTAATCAAATAAAGACAACTTTACTAGATTATTAAAGTTAAATATTATAACGTGAAACAATTTAAAATACAATAACAAAACCATATTTAGCTAAGTGCCCGCATATAAACAATTCATACATCGTGCATGAAGGTAGTAATTAGTGTGAAAATCCTCTAACAAATGTCTCAGTGGTGTTGAAGTCCCCTTAGGGGTTGCGTGTTAGAATTCTACAGCTTTACAGTAGAACAGTAGAGTAGTATACACTCTGTCTAATGATAGCTATTTATTCTGGAAAACCATTGTATTGAGAGAAACTCAGGTTACTGCATTAGGTTCATTTAATATGCTAAATCTGTTCATATTTTAAATTCGTAGGATTTACACAATCGCTACTTAGAAAAATAATAATATTTTTGTATTCATTATTTTTTTAATTTTTCTTTTCATTGGACAATGATATGATCATGTAAGCAGGCTTAACACCAAAATCTAATAAAATATAACAGTATAACTCTTATATTAAGAAAGTGAACAGAGTTTTTTTTAAAGACAAACTTTTATGGGGGAAAGTAATCCGTCTCCAATGCTTATTTTCAGCTTGTTGCTTCGCCACCAATTTGTTTATTGAATAAGATGGCAACAAGAATTAAATATACATAAAACTCATCGTAAAAGTCCCGAAATAAATTCCCAAAATGGCTATTAAAGTAACGCTACAGCTAAACTTGATTAACTTACACGACGCTTGCAGGACAAAAAAATAATGAGAATTTTTACCAAATATCTTACAAACACAAAGCAATTATGCCATAATCTTCTACTCTATTATACGAATGACTTGCTGAAATAAGTAATTTTGGTTTACTTTTAACAGTTTTTAAGATCGACGACAAGTCACACGCTGATTGCAATTCAATTTCAAAAATATCTTAAGTATTTCATACAAAAGTATTAAGCAAAGATTGTAGAAACAGATATATTGTTTAGATTATTTTTGTATTTTAGCAAAGTAAAGT
>JAEBDU010006995.1:0-22088 GCA_016802625.1 Heliconius numata | reverse complement strand
CAGATCTAAAGGCAAATGAAAATGTTGGGCTAATTTTGCCGATTGTTAATATAATATAATCCATTATATATTTATTATTATATTTATTAAAATATATTGTGTAACTGTATAAAGAAGATAATAAGTATATATAATATGAAAAGTTTATTTATATTTCACATCTTTTAAACTTTTAATATTAAGGCCAGTCGTTGCTCAGTGGAAGAAACGTGTGACTGTGAACACGACAGTTTGTGGGTTCGATTCCCACTCGAGGAAAATAACATTTAATATTTTTGTTTGTTCGTTCTGGTGTCGAAGCCAAGCGTAGCGTTGAGTTCCACCATTCCACACACAATGCTTCCAGAATTCGGTGGAAAGTGAGGACCGGAGTGTTTTAACACTAGGTTCCTTCTGCATACCCTGCTATATGCAGGACCTGTATCCCGTGAAGCTAATTTTATATATCACATGTTTAAATATTAATTCTTACATTAAATCGTTTTATACAGTTGGTGATACTCGGTGTGTGGATCACGAGCGCAGCGTACAGCGCCCCCAAGTTTATATGGGTGGAGACCATCACCAACGACCTCGGTGACGGCCACATGGAGACAATATGCATACAACACCGCATGAAATACAACTCGGAAATATTTGATATGGTCAACTTTGGACTGCTGTACGTGACACCTCTCTGCGTAATGACGGTAATTTTTTTTTAACATTTTCTATCTATCAGATGGAGGCGGTCGTGGCGCTAGGGTTTTATTGAAGAGATTGTTGTGAGTTCAATTCTCACTCGGGAGAAGGAATTATTATTTATTATTTTTTTCATTTCCGCCACTCAACACGCTTTGAATTGAAAATTTGGCGGAACGTGGCGAATGGAGAGTCTTAATACTTGATTGCTATAACTGGGTCACAGCGTGAAGCTTCAGATATCTCTGTTTTTTTTCTGTCTCTCTCTGATACTTTTTTCTTATAATTCTTTTAATTACTTTTTAAGAGTATTCCACGTCTCAGCCTACTTAAACCAACCATAAAAAACTTCGTATAACTTAAATTTAAGACAAAACTAGTCAATTATATTTTACTGTTTCTGTCTACATTTATGCTAATTTCTCAAGTCACAGGAAGATATTGACTGATTTTGTGAAAAAGTAATAATTTTCATTTTAAATGTCAATGGTCTCGAAACCAAACAAATATCCTTAAGTCAGCATATTCCTAAGTATACACCTAGAAGTTGACATATCAATATTATTATATCTTAATAAATAAATAATTTGTAGTACAAAGGACTAAAAATTTATATACTACAAAGAACTATAAATCAGGTAAACTAAGGGACACCTAATAAATTTAAACCAAGTAATTAGACCGATGGCGCCGTCAATAGAAAGTACCTATCAGGTTGGCCGCTTTGTATTATACCGGTATTAGGTACTTGATATTTTTAATTTATAGTAATTATTATCGTCACGAAGACAGAACGGCAGAGAGTATGTGACAAATTCTTTATATTCATATTGAGAAACATTCTAAATCGATATCATCTTTTTTGCCTATATTGAAAAAAATTTTTTTTTGCATGTTATCCGTAGTACATTAGGTATTTTTAAATTATTTTAAATAAAATATCGACATTTTAAAATGTAGCAAATGATCCTATTAAAGGCTGTTTATATCCAATAGCTGCCACGAGCATTCGTTGTCAGGTGCTATAAAATCTTATCTAGAACTGTGCTATATTTTCTAACAGTTACAGCAGTTCCAGTATAATTTTAATAACTACTAATTACACGGAATTACAGATATCATCATAGATAACATTTTCTATGAAATAATTAAAGGTAACGAAAACATATTATTCATTATTATAAGTTATTCGTTCATTAGCATACCCATACATAACTTTTATGTGAGTTTGCAGGATAATATATTCAGTAAAATGGCTATAGTACAAACAATGTACATACGGCGTTGTACTGTCTATTACGAACAGGTGCTACGTTTATTTAATAGCATACTTTTACAGAGAACAACTAAAATATAGTGTCCCAGTTATGTTTTTTAATCTAATGTAAATAATACGCTTTAATTTCCAAGTCGTAAGCTGATATTTCATAAAAACAAAGAGACCAGATGTTAAATTTTCCCGACGTTTCGAACACTTTGTCTACAATATCTTCTAAGACTGAGATGGCACTCATCTGTTAGTTGACATAATTATTATATCAAACTACCGCAAACGGGAACTGGCAGCTTGTTCTGATGAAGAATATTCTTCACTTGTCGAAGCTCGTCCCCTAGGGGTTCAGCGTTACAGAGTTGGTAGGCTCTCTGAAACTAAGATTTGCCAACGGTAGATAACTGTGTAGAGTGGTGGTGAGACCCCGCACAAGAATAGACTTTAAAGGTGCACCATTGAGGTCCTTTCTCGTTTTCTAAACACTAACTAACTAACTAACCTTTTCTGCCATTACAATTTTATGACTAAACAAGGAAAGCTTGTTATTCTATTGTGAACTAAATTGTATATTATTAATAGAATTGAGGTGGTTCAGGAAGGAGCAGGATATTTTACTGGGCGTATCAGTACCTATTAAGTGGGAAATAATAGAAAGGAAGGATTAAACTACGAAATAAAAAAAATGCCCAAATAGATCTTATAGTTAAGGTAAGTAATATCAAAATCAATTCAACTTGTAACACTATGATATGAGTAATATAAAATGCAATCAACATGAGTGTCTACAACGTAAGATATACGGAATGTGACAGATGGCAACTGGCTGGGTGCCTGGAGTCGCTTATAATAAATTTATGAACTTTCAACTCTTCTACGGAACCCGAAAATTTGCTATTATAGTACTAGATTATTAATGCAATTAGAATTTTAATCTTAAAATAGCAACGCAAAAATAGTTACATTATACGTATAAATTTAAAAATATAATAGAACAACGTAGACATCGATTTCGACTTTTATAATAGCTTTGTCCTACTTTTCTAAATTCTCTACGATCCAACCCTTAGACTTTTAAAGTTATATAATTTTATAACAACTTTTTTAATAAAATAGTTGCTACTGAAATAGTGTACAGATAGGAAAAGTTAAGGTTAAGCTTTCGTCATTATTGGTGTAGTTTCTGGGTTCAAATCTTTGTCCGGGCTAGTCTTATGGTACGAAATAGACTAGAACACTTTTCTAGTACACTCTGTATAGGCTTAGTTCTATTCTAGCCTAGTCTAGTCAAATGTCTATGTATGAACACAAGTGTCTCTAATTGTAACCTAAAAATATCAGTTTTTCTAAAATGACATACGTCTGGCGGCTCTGGGACGTTGGGGCCTGGGGCTAAATGTTGTGTACTTGAAAAGTTTCCTACACAGGCAGCCATATAGTGCTTGCATTTCTCAAGCACGGAGTACCCTCTTCCCTACCCACCCAGCGTCGCTGTAAAAGCCAATACAGCTAACAGCATTAACCTCGTGTTCGAAAAACAAAGAAAAGTTTTCGAAGATCTTTGACATTTTCAATACACCGCATCGCGCACAATAAACGCATTATTTTATCACCGATTTCTGTACACTTATAAAAAGACACTATTCAGACATAAAAAATCCTTAGGAGTGTACATTTATATTGCAACAGAAAGTGGAGAACGGAGTGTCTTAACACGAGGTTCCCCACTTTCTGTTGCAATATAAATACCCTACTGTGTGCGGGATACAGCGTGAAGCTGATTTAATTTAAATTATATCTCAATGTCTCTCGTATTCTGTTTGTACCATTAATCCTGCTTGACCTTTTTTTGGAAGAATTTTAATTGAGAGTTAAGGAAGTGGCAGTCATAACTTCATTTCCTTGATGTTGTTAAATGGTTTTATAGAGCCTCATTACTTTTTTATGACTTTTATAAAGACTAGATACATAACTAGCCTTAATGGAATTTTTTCATTGTGGATAAAATAAAATTCTGTAAATTCTGTAATCATTTCTGTATAGCAATAATTTCTTATTCGAAGTATGTATAAAGTTTTTAGAGGTACTATTTACTTAATAACATTCAATAGACATTCAAAGAAAATATATCTCCGTTGCTTTATATAAAATGTAATAGTGTTTTTATTGTATAATAAATTAGGTTGAATATTTTTGTAAAAAAATATTGTTTCATGTTTTAAATATTGTTTCTAAGACATACATTCACTTTTCGTAATAAAAATCCATTGCATCCATCCATCCATCCATAATTGGAAAAATCCATAATTTCTCCATAGTTTTTAATAGGTACGATTTCTACTAATATTTGCAGTTTTAGCTCATTTTGTGGAAGGGTTTCATTATGGTGGATTAAGCTGTCTGAATTCTGGAGGCATTGCGTGTTGAATGGTGGAAGCCAACACCGTGATTTTTGAAAATATTAAATATTTCATTACCTGGAGTGGGAATCGAACCCGCAACCTGTTGCGTTTACAGTCACACTTTGTGACCCTGCATCACGACTGGCTTTAAACAAATGATCTGACGAGAGTAGATTTCATAAGCAAGGTATTCAACGAGCACCGAAATAGTTTTGGAACTTATTAGGCTATTTATTTAGGATGCCATTTACGGGCTTTAGGTTCTTTTGTCAAAAACTTTCTTAATCCTCTATTCTGTGCCTGAAGATAATAATGTCTAGATAATAATGTGAATACCTCTAAGAAGTATCATATAACTTCTAAATAATTAATCTCTAAACATTATTATATGAAATCATTAGTAGCGCAATGGCACAATATGTGTTGCAAAATCGACTGGTTGTGGGTTCGATTCCTACCCGAGGAAATAAAATATTTTGTTAAATTTATATTTTCATTTGGTGGTGGTGGCTTTGGTGTCGAGGCAACGCGCAGCGTTGAGTTCCGCCACTCAACACGCAATGCGTCTATGTTGTATGAAAAACATAAATAAATATATCAGTATAAAAAGCCACATTTCATATATGAAAGCATCATTTTGTTATTATAGGAACATTGGATTCTCAAAGTTTATGAACAGTCAACAAAAGTGAGAGTGAACTGCTAAACGCGCAGATTTACCTTACCAAAGAAAATCGCCTAATAATTACGGTTAGCTTGGTATCTAAAGACTTGGGGTATGACTTGCTACATTAAATAATAATATATTTTACAAGGCTTGAATTTGTTAACTGGAGTTTATTTTTGCTTAAAATGCATTTATTTCTTATTTTTGTTTAATTAAAAAAAACCACGTAAATTCAAACGTATTGTAACGTATGTATAATTACTTTATCTGAAACACGTACGAGATCTAGTAAAGTTTATCTTAATGCATCGTATTTTACTAGCTATCAGCAGTTTCTTTGATAGTTAATGACTGGCCTTTTTACTTTTAGAACCCAATATCAGACTCGATTAAGCTTCCGACCCGAACTTACAAATAAACTTTGTGAATTAGATCTATTATAGTTTTCCTGAAGTTAAGTAGTAAACATGACACCTTTAAAACATAATTAGTAATGATAATAAATCTAAGATATTTATTAAATATATTAAAATCCCAACAAACATAACTCCAAATATATATTATAATATTAGATATTATATAAAATTTAAATTGAATTGTTTTTTTTATTATAATAACCATATTGGTAGTAAAAACACACACAACACAACATGGTGGATGCATTTTTCATTTTATGCCATTCTGGAAAGGCAAACCATATAATTATTCTCTTCAAATATCGAATGGTTACGACCTACACTACTGCGTCATTGCACCTCACATTCATCATCGTATAAGTGACATGGACTCTGTGCCTCTATAGGAACAATCTGTACGCGGCAACGCAAAATATCGCTACACCTTATGAAAAACATTACAATTAATATATCCTATTTAGGAGGAGTAAGGAGTAGAACGAGTAAGGTAGACCAGCTACACGTTAAGAAGACGATTTTAAAAAGATAGCTGGACCAAAATGGAGAATATCCGTGTTGCAATAGATAAGATAAAATGGAAAGCTTTAGAGGAGGCCTTTGTTGAAGAACAAGCTGAAAAAATAAACAACTTTAGATTTAGAATAATATAAAATTTAGTTTTAGCAATAAAAGCTTATTATTATAATTATATTATAGTTCTACTTTAGACGGGCAAAATTAAGAATCAGTGTCTAGTTATATAAATTCAGTTATATAATTCAGTTATATACGTTTATATGTACCGCACTGTAGAAATGTACATGTGTAATGTAAATACTAACATAGCTCATATAAAACTGAAGCTACTTGTTTTTAATATAATACTAGTGGACCCGAACGCGGCTACGCCCACTTGAACTATTCGAATATTTATTAAATATATTTATGAAATTATTTGCAGTTTTCAATAGAGAGATGCGTTAAGCAAGCTCATTTTGGGTGACGTTTTCTAACAACAAACTTTGCAAATCGTTGCTTAACGACGAAAATATTACAAATATGAGAAAAAAAAGTATCCTATGTTCATCCCGAGACCCTCAAGTATCCCTATATGAGTATTTTATCACAATTAAATTCACGATTTTGCCCTGATGTAAAAGACAGACAGACAGACAGAGTTACTTTCGAAATTATAATATAGGTATGGATTGATAAAATATTATTGCTATACGATGTACCTAAATTTACAATCAAAGAAGTAAAATATAAGTATTACACCTTCAATTTAACAAACATCATTATAATATAGATACGAGTATACCAGAGTACAATCTTCTCGTTATTACAAGTAAGATGAGATATCTTTCTGCTTAATCTTGACGTAAACGATGAGATTAGACGTTTCAATAAATTCGAATATTACTTCCTTTGAGCGATAGAACGATAATTAACAAGTTATGAGGACAAATAAATAAGTAATGTATGTAATATTACTTGAATATACTTAAACTTTCTATTATATTATATCGTTCGTATATTAATAATATTAGTTATTACTGATTTGCTGGTAATCCTGACTTAGAAAGAGAGTTTCGTCTCATATTTACTCATTTATTTTTAATCTCAGCTAATAGTATGCTTAATTTCCTAGATAATTTTATAATAGACAAAACGACGCATAAAACAATATCTCATACCTCTTGCTATTCATTCATTTTGATCATCTATTTGGCCATTTCATACAAAATACGAGTACATGCCCTTCGGGGTATCCACAAGCTCTGCACGTGACCATTATGTGGATTTCGATATTGAAATATCGATCAGCTAAACTTACTCCTCATATCTTATGAAGTGAACGCATTTCTGTTTCTATATTTCTATGCCACTCTTTTAATTATTTAAAAAAATGCCTCAATGATGAAAAAATGACTTATTTATAAAAGATAGATTATAGTGTCGCAGAGTTAGAACTAGTTAAATAGAATATTTAGATATTTTTGCAGCGCACGCGCTTAAAAAAAGTAGATGACGTTCATTATTATTGTTATTTCGTTATTTAAGGCTAACTGAAAATTACACAGCAATGTTATTATAGCCTATAGCACTCCAGAGGAACAGGAGAGCTTTACAGCTTTAATAAATTAATTTTTAACAAAAACAAAAACCGACTTCTAACAACGAACTAAAAAGTGAAAAATAATTTTACAAAGATTTTATAATTTTGAAGTCGATGCCAAGTAAAACAAACAGGCTTAGTAATTAGATATTGTAGTCCGGGTGTTGTATGTAGCATTAGCTTGACACCGACTTCAAAATTATAAAATCTTTGTAAAATTATTTTTCACTTTTTAGTTCGTTTTAGAAGTCGGTTTTTGTTTTTGTTAAAAATTAATTTATTTTACGATTTTAAGTGATGTGTAGATCTTAAAATGATGCTTTTTAAACGAGTGGTGATGGTGGTGGTAGTGGTTGTCAACGAATGATTGTGGTTGTCCCATGTAAAACTTCATTTAATTAGGTATTATTTTTGTGCAAAGTAACATTTTGGTATACTGACAAGAACATACATAAAAAGTATTCGGGCGAATTGGGAATCTCCCTTTTTTGAAGTTGGTTGAAAATGAAAACATCCTCTTTTTTGAGGTTGGTTGAAAAGAAATGTAACGATCAGGAATCTCACTTCTGACATCAATTTAAAAAGTTCTTGCTTGTAACTATTACAGTATAATCAATTTTTTACCAAAAAAAAACAAACTTTCTCAATTTTCACCGGATTCCATAATTGGAACCTAACCAAACTTTCACCAAATTATCCTTGAAGTATCTCCTTTCAAATAAAAAAAGAATCATCAAAATCGGTTCGCGTTTTGAGTTATTCGTCTATTTGTCGCGCACATACCTAATGCAAATTTAAGACTTATGTGATTTTCTCATGGATACCATTGTCAGACATGGACCAAAAAAATGGGACCATTCGGGAAGCTTCACCTTTCAAATAAAAAAAAAAATATCAAAATCGGTTCACCCAGTCAAAAGTTATAAAAAAACATAAAAAAATAAAAAAAAATAAAATAAATAAATACAGTCGAATTGATAACCTCCTTTTCTTACAGAAGTCGGTTAAAAAATAAATAAATCGGTACAGTAGAAATCAGAGATCTTAGCGTTTAACAAACGAACAAATTCTTGAGCTTTATTATAGTTCAATCTCATGCAGATATATGTCTATGTATATATGAATATATACACTCTCTCTCTCTCTCTCTCTCAAAAGAGAAAGACGGAGAAGCACAAGCTATAAAAGAGATTGTAAACGCGACAGGTTCGATTCCCACTCGATAAAATGAAATATTTACATTTATTCGCCCTGATGTCGAGTGAAAGTGGGCCGTTGATTTCCGCGATTCAATATATACAATCTCTCCAGAATTCGGCGGAAAATGGAGAACGGAGTATCTTAACCTTTGCCAACCCTGCTGTACACTCAATCTTAACATTCAGATTTTACAGTAAATATATAAAAGAGTATATTATAAGTTATTTATAAATTTCAGTTCATTGTCTTCTAAGGGAACTTTAATACATCTGTCGTATTATTACGCTCCGTTGGAAATACGAGTATAACCTTGTTATAATTTGGCCTTGCGAATCATCACCACAACAAAGTTAGCGGACCCGTGGCTCCTTTACGTTGGCAGACGTGGGCAGAAAATATTATTATTAATTCATAAGAGGTCTTATAGGAATTAAACATATTTAACTTTTGTTTCAATTATGTTTACCCTTTACAGTATTCATGTTTATTATAGCAACTTACAATAGTAGGTAGGCTTTATGTAAAATATAGATCCATAACATCTCTATACGTAATACGAATTAATAAAAAATAATTTAATATTGTAATAATATCTCTTTGTTTATTTTTCCTTCTTTTCTTGTTTCTATATTCCAAAAGATAATTAGTATAAAGTGGGTGTAGAACTGTTTAAAGAACGTTAATGCAAATTTTTACCGGAAAACAATAGGACTCCCTTGGGATTGAGAAAGGACGTTGTATTAAAATGTATTTTGAGTAAATTAACAAAGTTAATTATTATTCTTTGATATAAAACGATTTTTATAACATACGACTCATAATATCTAGCTACGTATGCATAAAAATAGTCCTACGGTATAAAAACTGAAAGTGTCTGTTTTATTAAAATCAAATAAAATGGGAAAAATAACAAAAAACACATTAATGAATATTTGAGATTACAAACATTTTATAATTTTAGTAATCTCGAATATTAATTAATATTTTAATATCCGCGATAAAATAGTACCTACTAGGATAATATTTCCTAAAATGATTGTAGAAAAGAGAACGTTATAAGTTTTACAGTTAAAAGTGCGGAGCGACGTTTGGTTACTACATTTATTTTTCATCTTCATGCTGTAACCGACATATAGCAAGGTAAACAAAACCTAGTGTTAAAACACTCTGTTTTCCACTTTCTGTTGAATTTTTGAAGCATTGCGTGTTGAATGGCAGAACTCAACGCCGCACTTTGCCTTGGTGCCAGAGCGTCCCCCCAATCGATCGAGGCTACAACCGTCGCATTTACAGTCACAATCTTCTTACACCATTATGAGAAAATATTAAATTATTACTACCTTTTAACGAGAATTAGTAACTATATATAAACAGCAAAGGAGTTATGTAACAAAGATTAAAGTAAATAACTTCATAATTTAAGCGTGGTCAAAATTTCAAACATTTCGGTAGCTACTCTGTATAAAATGATAATAATTATGTAATGCCTTGAGGCCGCTGTACATAAAAGCTGTGCGAAAAGTTCAAAATATTATTTAAATTAATGTTAACTTTCCTATATTATGATAATATGTGAAATATAGATAATAAATAATTTAATATTTAGTGTTAAATGAGCGCGTAATCGTGGCTTTAGTTGATTATTAATTAATACATAATGTGGTAAATATTTTCAATAGTATATTATATGATTTTTTATATCTATTTTCATATAATTTTATTGGGAATATAATAAGTATGCTGCATGCAACAATGCTGCATTCAGCATAGATGTAGGCAAAAGGGAATCTTTGTGTATTGGGTGGCGTAACTCAACACCGCGGTTTGCCTCGATACCAGAGATATCTTCTATATTAAAATATTAAATATTTAATTTCCTAGAGTGGGAATCGAATCCACAACCCGTCGCCTTTACAATCACACGTTGGACCCCTGCTCCATGACTGGCCTCAAATTAACTATAACTTATGAGATAAATTCAGCTAAATGAAACAATAAAATATCGTCTTAATCTTACATTGGGAAGGAATGCTTATAATTGATACAATTCATTAAATATTCCTTAATGTGTTCTCAATAGGTCCTGTATACACGGATAGCAGTTGGACTGTGGCAGAGCTCACATGGACTTGGCCAGCTTGGACAGGGCCAGTGCTGCGCTACGCAATGCCCAAGAGTTGAAAAATCCATCGTTAGAACTGATTCCCAAAGAACTATTGTAACCGCATCTGAAACAAAGGTAATATATAACTAAACATATTTTTTTTTCGGTTTTTTTAGGACGCTATATCCGACACACAGCAGGCTACGCAAAGGGAACCTAGTGTTAAAACACTCTGTTCCCCATTTTCCACCGAATTTCCACCGAAAACTAGATTGACGTCCACCCCAAAAATAACGTTTTTAAAATAATAAATACTAAATAGATATAAATTAATGAATAATTTCGTTAGTTGCTCTTTAGTTATCTATTCTTTGAAGTAGTTAAAATATTCTTAAATTCTTAAATTTGTTTTTTGTTTTAGTTTGTGTATAAAGACATAGCTTTGAAATGTATATTTTTTTAAATAAGTTTAAATATTTCTTAACAGATTTAGGCAACAAAGCGTTATAAATATTATATTCCCTTTTACGTAAAACAACTTTAATTCCATTCTAAATTCATTCAACTTTCTAAATATTTTGTATATATTTTTATTGCTAAAGTCTCCTATTTCCAAAGAATAGAGTACTGGAAGTGTGTTTATTGAGGTAAAATAACGCTTTTATTACATCCGTACAAAATCTTAGAGAATTTTCCCGTGTGAGAAATTTTCAATCTATGTAACACGAGAATCTGTTCTGCAAGGTTTGCCATTTCATGCAACCAACAAAGAGTCTACGGACTTGACTGCAATTTTTAACTAACAAATATTACTTATGTTATTAGAGGATTTATGGCTACTTAATACACGCATAAAGCTTTTAGAGTGCTATAGGCTTCAAGTTTTGAACTAACGAATAACAGTACAAAATAATCATAATTTATTTTGTACTAGCGACCCGGTCGCGGCTTCGCCCGCAAGAACTCCTTCCGCAAGAATTACTTTAGTGTTCTTATAATATTATTATGTTAAATACAATGTTCATACATTGAAAACTAAAATTTTACTCAATTCAATAAGACAATTATAAATTATTTATACTGATATAACTTTTTTATTTATGAACCGATTTAAATAATACAACTATTTAAAGAAAATACCATTTAAATCGGTTTAGCCGTTTCTAGAATTAGACAAACATTCAAACATTTAAAAATCATTCTTTTTAATAATTTATAATAGAAATTCAAATCTTGCGTATACAAAGAGCGATTAGTTACAATTTTGTTAGGTATATGTATACAAGTAAATTGTATTCCCATGTTCATCCATATGTACCTGTGCAGCTATAGTAATAACTTTATTATTACCATATATTCGTTGACATATAAAAATACGTGTTTTGTAAGAAAATATTAATTATTTGGTTTACTTTACTATATCTATATACAAACATATATACAGCGGCAGGTAAAGTGCATTAGTATGAAGTGCAATTCATTACGCCGCATGAGAGAGGATTAACTGTTTGCAAGTAGGTTAGTCATAAATTATTCAATAGCGCCAGCTTCTATTTAAATATTGTCACAGAAATATTTTTCCTTCAGTAGATAGATAGATATATATATCTGTAAAAACAATACGATGCCATAGTCAATTATCAGCTTTAATAAATATAGTTTTTTTCAGAATTCGGCAGAAAGTGGGGAACGGAGTGTCTTGGCACTAGGTTCCCTCTGCCTACCCTGCTGTATGCGGGATTCAGCGAGAAGCTGATTTTTGATTTTTATTTCCACGACATTGTAACCCATATTTCGAGCTCCAATCACCATGGTTATGAAATTAAAATGAAATGAAATTAAACAAAAACATTAATAAAAAATATTATTTTTTATCGCAATGGACAAAATAAGTGACAGTAAAGTAATTTCTAATAATAACATAGAGTCATTGTTATGTTAATTTAGTCGGATTCATTGCATATAAATTGCAATTAGGTAATTATTTTTTAAGCTCCGACGTTCAAGCACTTTACTGTGTTCCACAGCCAAGTTAGATATATACCCGTATTTACAGAGAGACAGTCTATCTATGGACACAGATTAAAAAAAAAAAACATTTCAATTGTCCACTCCAATATTCAAATATATTTATATGTAATTCACATTTACATTATGTAATAATCGTTATACTCTGATCGCGATCTGTTAACTATTGATAAACTATATAATATAAAATTTATATAAAGATTAAAAAGTTAAATTTAAACCAGTTTCATATATGCTACTAAATATTGTTTGAAAAGTACTTAGATCTTTGGATATTACACAATTTCTACGACCAGAGCTCTACGTTTTAATCGACTAACATTTCGATAACGGCAGCGTGGTATAACGCTATCACTTTTATACGGCTCAAGATCCGAGATCTTGAAGTCGTCTCGTAAAGAGATGAAGCTGTGAGACGCGATAACCTTTCATGAAGTTAAAAATGAAGTCGACTTACATAAATTCCAAATATAAGGAAACGTTAGAAGAACAAAGGGTATTCGTGCATAATTATTCTAAAACGCGGTAGTCACGATTCCTTATAATATATTAATATTGTCGTTTGTAATACTGGAAACGTTCGGCTTTGTATTTTCACGAACGAGTTTTGTGAAAACTGTACTTACATATAAATTTATTTGATGGAATAACAAAGTGTTTATTATGCTGCATCAGATAAATATTAATAATGCTCTACAATTGGCCGATATTGTAAGCAATATAATTGTTAATTTACAATAATTGTAACTCATCAAAAATAATTGAAGCGAAATACATAATGTTTATTTAACTCATTACATTTTATAAAAAATACAACTTTTGAATTTTTTTTATTGTAACACTTGAAATCATTACAATAGGCGTTTTAAAACGGAGATTTAATTGTAATATTTTAAAAAAATCTAAGGGAACATATCGCTTTTTTATCGACCTCTATAAAAGGAGGAGCTTATAAATTCGGGTGTACCCACTATTTATTTATATTTATTAGGTACCTTAGAAATTTTGTGACTAGGTGAACCGATTTGCATGATTATTTTGACGGTTTCCGGTTTTTAGGAATCAAGGAATCTTATCTTATCTTTCAAGGAAAAAAGGAATTATTATAAGATCACTTTGTTGTCCTGTCTCTCATCTGTCTGTCAACGGCCTTTATTATAGTTTCGCTTGGAGATACCGAGTGAAATTCAAACCATATACCCAACCATATACCGTTTATATAGAAACAAACGCATATTTTGACAACGTATTCTTAGTCAGTGAGAACATGTCCTTTTATATAAATAATATTTAATTTTAACAAATACTAAATGCTAAAGTCTAATTTATCATTTATCGATTAAACTTACGTATTGGTTAGAATAAGAGAAAGTTGGGATAATGCTAAATATTTTTACAATGTACGCATATTCTAATGTTGTAAATTATACATATAATACTATTATTAGCAGGATATGGTCCACAATTCAGTATTATTAAAATAGAACGAAGTCGTGACAAATATTATGAACATTTGTTTGAAAACATTTACATTCCACATACCTACTTGAGTAATACCCAAGCTCCATGGTGCGTAATAAGTAGGCAGACTGAGACTGTCAACACAACAAAACATCTCACAAACGTTCATTATTAATGTTAAAGAGGCGAAATCATTTACATTGTTAAATATTAGCGAAGAAATTAATAGGTGTATAATATTTTATATTATTATCGATTGATTGATTTCTCGAAATATGGCGTTTCGAGCGTGCCAGTTGAGCACAATTCATTTCGCCAATGTCACGTTGTATGGAGAACACACGAAGGAAATTGACCGGTAATACAAAAGATAAATATACACAATTATAGAATACATGTAAAAAAAGAGATCCTGTGTAAGTACAGCCTTCACCTAAAACAAAACAAACACAAATTTACAATATACACACACAACACATTAGATTAGTAATAAATAATATTTTACATGGGTGTTAATTTAAAGTTTTATTTTGTTAAGTTTAATATATTTACATAAAAATTTACATAAAGGACTAAACACAAACATTAACAGACACTGAACATTTAAAGGACGAGGGACTTTATGAGGGAGGACATCATATAAGGGACGAGTTAACTTAGGACAAGAGAAAAGGATGTGGGAAGGGGAACCGTCGTCCAGGCCACATTCACACAGAGAGTGGTCCCTGACCCTGATCTTAGCTAGATGTACAGGAGTAGAAGCATGCCCAAGACGTAAGCGACAGATTGTTGTAATAATCCTCCGTTCAATAAACCTTTGAGAATAAAACCAAGGTCGCCTAGGGATATCAGGTTGAATAAGGGCGTAATACTTACCTTTATGGGATTTTGACTCACTCCAGGAATTATTCCAGGACTTATGCAGATGAATATCCGCAAGGGACATCAGATCTTGGGCGGAATTGGAGAAATGGTCTAATGTGCCACACTGAATAGCTGATTTAGCGCAGGAGTCTGCAGATTCATTCCCACTGATTCCAGAATGTCCTGGAATCCACACCAAAGTAACATCCATACCCTTTAGATGACAAGAGTACAATTCTTTACGAATCCTTAAAACAATTGAAGATCTCAATCTACTATAAAATGGGCTTCCCTTTAAGGCCATTAAGCAGCTTAGTGAGTCAGTAAAAATAACCGTCTGTTTAAAATTGTGGGAATGTGTAAACAGGACTGCTTCTAACAAAGCAACAGCCTCGCCTGTGAACACAGATGATTCGGGAGGGCATTTAAATTGTAATATAATTTTGAATTTTGGTATCCAGCAAGCTGCACCAACACAGCTTTCTTTTGAAAGCTTTGATGCATCTGTAAAGATGAGGATGTGATTTGAAAAATTTTCATTTACTATGGATTGAAATTTTGTGTTGGTGCCAGGATCTCCCTTGGTTAGGCCAAGATTTGTGACGATACAAGGAGAATGAACTAGGGCGTTATACGGTGTAAGGAATAGTGGATTAGAAGGAAAACAAGTCAAAGGATTAGGGAGAGAGGTAAGTCTAAGGAAGCTATCAAGCAGGTATGGTAAAGGTTTGCCTTGAGGGATGAGATCAGCTAGCTTAGATAGCTTAGACCGTAGAGGATGGGAAGACAGCTGCAACATTTTACTCACAAATCGATCGGAAAGGAATTGTCGGCGGATAGGAAGTGGAGGATCTACACACTCCACCTGCAATGCATTGGTAGGAGTAGACTTCATCGCACCTAGGATAATCCGAAGACATTTATATTGTATTCGGTTTAATTTTTCAGTAGGTAATTTATTAAAGGGGTCTAACACAAATAATCCATAGTCAATATGACTGCGAATTATAGCATTGTACAGCAGTTTTTGAGTATAAGGGTGTGCGCCCCACCACACACCAGACACAGCTCTCAAAGCATTAATGCCTTTTTCACATTTCCTGCTGAGATATTCAGCATGAGCAACTCCGTTCAATCGTTTATCGAGTATTATGCCTAAAAATTTGACGTTTTCTGTTAGAAGAATGGGAATATTATCACACAAAATATTAAAATTTGGAATTACTCTCTTTTTTGTAAACACGACCGCTTGACATTTAGCTACCGACAATGCCAGTCCATGCTCAGAGAGCCACTGGTTAAGATAGTGCAAGGCAGTATTTAAACGAAAAGTTATGTCCTCCACAGAATTTGAGCTGTAATAAAGGACGATGTCATCAGCATACTGAAGGATGTTACAAAAATTATTAACAGATAATTCAAGGTCATGTGTGTATATGTTATACAACAGCGGACTAAGAGCTGAACCTTGAGGAAGACCTTTCCAGACAAGTCTGGAAGGTATAGTAAGAAGCGGATGTCTTACAGATACCGATCTCCCGGTCAGCAGATTACATATGTAATGGGACATCCTCGGCGGAATGCTCAGCTGACGCAATTTCTGCCTGAGCACCGGAAGAAGGACATTATCATATGCAGATGCGACATCTAAAAAGACACCAACCAAATACTCTCCTTTGGCAAAGGCTCGTCGAATATCTGTAGTAAGAATACTGAGACTATCAATAGTACTTAGCCCCTTTCTAAAGCCAAACTGAGAGGGCGCTAAGATATTCCTACTTTCCACTATCCATTCCAGTCGATTTTTCAAAAGCCGTTCAACAATCTTAGATATAGTAGATGCTAGGGCAATGGGTCTATAGGAATTAAAATCTGAAGGACATTTTCCAGGTTTGAGGATAGGGATAACAATTTGGGACTTCCATGAGTTGGGTATATTGCCTGATTGAAATATTTTATTTATCATGTTTAGAAAATGTTGCTTCGATTTATCATTTAATCTTGTTATAAAGGAGTAAGAAATACCATCCTCACCTGGGCTGGTATCCTTTAAATCCGTTAAGACGTTTTTAAGTTCTTCAAAGGAAAAAGGAAGATCCATTTCCTCCGAAGATTCAACCGGCGTGGATATAAATAGATCTTGGGATGGGACAAAGGGAGGAGCCAATTTGTTTGCAAAATCGTTGAGCCAAACAGAAGGATTATTGGAATTGGGACTGCTGACATTGTTAAGAGATCGGCGAAATCTCTTAACATTTGTCCAAACAAGGGAAGAAGAGGAACGAGGACTAAGGGATTCACAAAAACTTATCCAACCACGTTTTTTCTTTTTCCAAATGCAATTTCTAAACTTCGCATCCTTGCGTCTGTAGTCAATAAAATTTTCCATAGTCATACAGGCTGCGTATGACTCCTCGGCAGATGTTCGCCGAAGGACAGAATCAGAGCATTCCTGATCCCACCAGGGATTGAAATGCATCCAATTCAGAATGGAGCGGTATTTGGGGATATGTAGGTCAGCAGCAGACATAATAGCAGAGACAAACCCTTCATAGTAAACAAAGATACTCTCATAATTACCAGACTCAGAAAGATTGCACAACATGCAATCCACAGAGTCGGCGTACTCGTTCCAGTTGGCCTTTTTTAAATTAAATCTATGGGGAAGGGAAGGACTAGGAGTGGAAGGAAGTCTATTATTTAAGGTCAGCAAAATCGGGAAATGATCACTACCATGGGTAGATGGAAGTACAGACCATGATAGTTGGGAAGCAAGAGAAGGAGAAGATAAGGAAAGATCAATAGCAGACCTAGGGTTCTGATTTGGATTAACCCTACGAGTCGGTGATCCATCATTGAGAATGCAGAGATCCACATCATCAATCATGTCCACCAACGAAGGCGAAAATCCATCACAGTAGTAACACCCCCACAAAGTGTGATGGGTGTTAAAATCACCCAGGACCACCACAGGGCCAGGAAGCGAAGAGATAATAGACTTAAGCTCTAAAAAGATGGAAGGGGAAGGATGGGGGATGTAAACAGAAAGGAAGGAAATACCAAGGACCCTCACAGCAACAGCATTCAACTGTTGACTATGAGAAGGGAGAGGAATACGGGAATATGGAGAAGAGTGCTGGATGAGGATAGCACTACCTCCATACCCGTCATTTCTGTCCTCCCTTAAACAGGCGAAACCTGGCACCCTGAATCGGGAGTCAGGCACCAGCCACGTCTCTGAGAGGGCAATAATGACAGGATTATGCAGAGAAATAATATAAAGTAATTCATGCTTTTTAGCACGAATACTTTTACTATTCCACTGTAGGAAGGATAGTGGAGCCATTGTGAAGGATATTAAAGATTTTGATTAGGTTTTGGGCAACGTAGGACGGTAAAGGAAGTTCATCAGCAGTTGAGATTATGCTCACAAGAGTGTCAGTCAAAGCAATCAACAGATCCTTTGTAGATTGTGCTGAACTGTCAGAACCTTGATTAAGTGCACAACCATTAGGAAGGGATGAGGAACAACTGCTAATAATGGACTGGTGAGCTTGTCTATTGTATCCCTTTGCCACAGGAGCGAGGGGACGGGGAGCTTGGAAAACTGTTTTAGAATAGGATTTAGAGGAAGAAGCAGCAGGTCTGCTTTGTTGGGGTTGGGAGTTCGTGAAAACAGGAGGTGAAAACATTTCCTTAGCAACATCTGCATAGGAACGTTGGACAGATGGAAACCGAGAGGATGCTTCCATATAGGAAATACACTCTTGCGACATAACCGACTTAATGTTCTGTTGTCTTACATACTCAGGGCACCCTTTATCAGTTGCAAAATGTTTAGCTGAGCAATGGATGCAGGTTGAATTTTCCTGCCGGATGTCACATGCTTCTCCAGTATGAGACTGGGAACACCTATAGCACCTTGGCTTTGACCTACACTGTGACTTAACATGACCAAAACGACAGCAATTAAGGCACTGGATTGTAGGATATTTATAAAGTTCAATATTAAGGACAGATTTATAGGAGAACACTCTTTCAGGCAATTGTTGACCACGAATAGTAATTACAACAGTTTGAGTTGGAACCCATGTAACTACACCCTCACTTACATTCTTGCGGTTCATTCGTCTTGCTTTTATAACTTCTCCACACGCAGAAGGGAATATCAGTGAGCCAACAAACTCTTCCAAAGACCATTCAACAGGAATTCCTTTTACAATTCCCATCCTTGTAATATTAAATGTCGGGATTACACAAACATATTTACATAAACTAAGAACAGGATTAATCAAAAATCTATTTGCTGCTTCAGCAGATGTAAACTGGACACTGATTTTATTGCGACCAACATTTTTTACTCCATCATTAACTATATCAGTAATTCTATTTGTATGGAGAAATTGACCAAATTTAATGGCTCTTAAGGAGGTCCCTGCAGATGGGTCAGGAGATTCCCTTGACACATACACGATATAGGGGCCTTTATCAGTACTAATATAAGATTTTGGGGCATCGGACAAGGCAGGGTGGGTCCATACATTCTGGATGGAAGGAGTGGCGGTGGATGGGTCTATAATTGTTTTTTTAACAACATCCTGGTTTGAGGATGTTTCCTCAACTTGTCGTTTTCTGTTAACTACTTGAGCTGTAGAATTTACATTACCCCCCCCAGGATCAGGGGGGTCAGGTGGAGGATCAGGATCCATCTTAAAATAAAATAACCTAACTATAAACTAAAACTAATCTAAACTATAAAACACCACAACTACTTACTATTACCAATCACCTTATTAGTATGGATCTATTTACACTATTATATATTGTTTCCACTATGTAAAATAAACATTTTCAGTACTAAAAAAAGATATTTTCACGAACACGTGTGTTAACCAAAACAAACGTCAGCGAAAAAACAATGATATTATTATCAAATTTCAAATTGATGTAATATAAAACTCGAGTATATAGAGGTCGTAGTGGCGTAGCGGGTAGTGAGTTCGATTTCCATTCGGGAGAATGAAATATATAATTATTTTATTTCTTCTCTCTGACAAAGCGCGGCGTCGAGTTTCGCCTCTCAATAAGCAATACCTCGTGAATTCGATTGAAATGTGGTAACAGGTCTTTATAAAATTGGAATGTATTAACACTAAGTTCCCAAATTAATTTATTTACATATGCAGTCCCAAAAAACGAATTCTAAATAGAAACATTTATTTTAGCAATGTAACGCTACGATTAAAAGTCTTTAAAATAAATAAAATCCAATTTGTCAATTTTGTAAATGAACGCGATCAAACCAAAGCTGTCACCTGTGGGAGGACTTTTTTCTAACTTTTCAATTTGATTAAAAATGTCCTATTCACTTGCTTTTGATATTATTTTATGGAATAAGATTGTAGTTTTGAATATTTTATGCCATTTTTGTTAAAAAAAAACTATATTTTGTTTTCTTTTTGTAATAAATTTTAAAAAATAACGAAAGGCGACGGCGTAAATTTTTGCGGCAGCACTTAGTAATGTTTTCTCATACACGATATTCTTGATTTCCTAAAAAATCTATTACAATGTTATATAAATAAATAAAAAATGAGAGAATAAAAATACATAAAAGAATATTTTTTTGTTATGTTACAACATACGGACATTTAGTGCTTTAGGCGTACAATTTGAAGTGGTATATGAGTGTGATACCATTTTCCTATTTCCAAGGAAAAAATAACAAATTAAAAAACGTTTTCTTAATAGACTACCTAACGTTTATATTATGAATATTCATCCAAGAAAAATTTGGACACATAATCGGACAGACTGTTCGTAATCAGGCCACGATGGCGGCAGACAACAATGTCTATAAATAAATAACAGATTTTTATCTGTTCTTTATTAATAAAAAAAAGATTTTGTGACAAAAATAATTGGAAAAACAAAATTATTAACAATAATTTAAAAAAAGGGCGGAGTGCAGGACACTCCCAACATTTCGGTATACAAAAAAGCATGAATGTATTTTTGGAGTCAGTTTAGTTCCAAAGATTAGCCTGGACAAACAGACAATAAATTATTCGTTTGTTTGTGTTTAATATCGTATAAATAACTATGCACTTGAAAATCCACAATTTTTTGAAATTACGGACTGACACTTCAAAGTATGATAGCATATAACTTTCGGTTTCTAGTTAGTTAATTGTAAAGATGTAGCGTGTGTAGACGACGCTTCCCAATGAAAACGTAGCAGAAACTTCTTTCTTTGTATCATTAGGCTAAAGGAAACTTCTATCTGCCTGTTATTCTATGTAGAATTACATATATTTCATTTCATTTTATTTTATTTAATGATACTCTTTCTATCCAGGTGAAGACCCATACACCGTCGAAATCGTCAAAGTCGTGTTCAAATCACGAAACCAGAAGTTGCCATCACTTGAGTCACCTATCTCGTAACGTGCTCCGCGCCCGACGCGGTGTCGTCCGTATGCTGATAGTCGTAGTGCTTACATTCGCCGTATGTAACTTGCCCTTCCACGCACGCAAGATGTGGCAGTACTGGTCCAGTGGATACCAAGGTACTAGTGACTTCAGCGCCCTCCTGACGCCCTTAACGTTTCTTATCACGTACTTCAACTCTGGAATCAATCCTTTGCTATATGCATTCTTGTCTAAGAACTTTAGAAAAGGTATGCGGGAATTGCTGTTCTGTAATTTCTCAGGCAAGAGGAAGAGCGATAATCTGATACTCTTGAACCGCGTTGGAGGCGCGGGCCTTAGGAGGAGTTCGACTCGGTCAACTCGCGCCAACTGCAGCACCGTCACAATGGCCCCCAATGGCGAATCATGAGGGTTGCACCGCCGCAGGTTCCTGTACAAAATAGAAAACACGGACATTTCCTGATT
>JAEBDU010006993.1:0-29711 GCA_016802625.1 Heliconius numata | reverse complement strand
TTTCAATAAAATGTGGTGTTTTTGCCAAACATTAAATTCAAAATATTTAGTACACCCAACTTTAACCGACTGTACTATAAAAAAAATGTACTACACTGTTTTTGCAAGTAACTTTAAAAGTTGGCGCATTTAATCTGGATTCCGAAATGGTACGATACTTGCTGGATTACTTCTTTGTTGAAGAGAGAAAAATCTTGGTTCACCTGTTTTCGTTTTATCGTTGACTCCTGGGACACCTGTATATCGTCGTAGCGCTTGCCAAAACCGCTATGTGTTTTTAGTCAAGTTTTCAGGAGAGACAAAAAACTATCTTATTTATTAAATAATAGCTTTATCAAAAAATTATAAATGCAGTATGGTGACAAAATATGTTATGCTTGAACTGAGATACAAGCGAAAATGGTAAAATGTACCTTTCATCTGCAATAATTTTTTTTAACCATTTTGATGCACATATCAGATTTGTCTTGTAACCACCATTTCTTACAAGTGAAAAATATGCACATATCAGTTTTGTAAAAGACCATAATCGGATTTATTTAATGTTATTATGAGAATAACAACAATGTATTAAACTTAAAACTAATATGTATACAAATGATTAGTAATGATAAACGTACGGAATTGTTGGTTGGGCCCTTTTTTACGTGAAAACAGTTAATCTGATAACGATAAAACAGTATGGTACTGGTATATTAATCTTATGGTTATTAATACTAATAATAATTAACAAAAAAATGTTTAATAGAAAACTCGAAGGGTTGTTAGAAAGTGGTTAGGAAAGGTTTATAGATAGATTAAGCCTTTAATGCTTATCCCTTCAATAACTAGGTAAATTTAATTTTAATAAGCAGAGCGCGACAGTATGTCACGCCAAAACGCCGATTGGCCCTGAATAGGGCCCAGGTTCGGCTTCATATGGAGTACTCTTCTCTTCTCTGGGCTGGTGCATCATCATGTAACAGCTTGACCACGTAGAGCCGTACGGAACGTTGGAGCCCCAATGATGTGTGAAAGGCTTGACACATTCGCTTTGTGCAGAGATGTCTCCTCGCTGTGCTTTCTCTACTGCATTTATTACGGGGAGTGTTCTGCAGAAATGTCTGACCTGTTACCTGCCGCCGAATTTTCTAACCTCACAGTACGTCACAAACTGAAGTATCATCCACATCATCTGGATACGTACCACTCCACGTATGTGTGGTTTGGTACGAACTTCCTTCCACACGCCACGCAACTGTTGATACGACATGGATACCTTCAAAAACCACGTTTTTTCCTTTTTTTACGATATCCGTCGGCGGTGGTGGTCACTTACGATTAGGTAACCTGTACGCTCGTTTGCCTTATCTTTTTTTCAATAAACAAGGAGGGTTTTCCAAGCTGAAGCTAATAAGGACATATCTGCGATCGACAATCTTGCAATCTAGATTAACAAACTTAACAACTTTATCAATCGAAAATGAAATTGCAGAAAACATAGACTTTGAATGCCTAATAAAAGAGTTTGCAGATAGAAAGGCAATAATTTAAATATTTTTTTAAAATAAATGGTTATTTCATTGTACCCATTCTCTTTTTTGGATGTTATTGAATTGTAGTTATGGGGCGCCATATACTTCAAACGTGTGTCGTGTTGTGCTTGCTCTGCAGTAATGATTAAACTTGAACTTTTGGCCCTAAGCCTAAAACCATTCTCACAGGCTTCTTACAGAAGCTGACTTACAAGAAGGATTTCTTGGTTTACTTTCAAATTCAAATTCTAAATATTCTTTATTCAAATAAACTTATAATAAGCACATTTGAATCGTCGAATGAACATATGAACATAAAGCTACCACCGGTTCGGAAGGCAGATCTGCTGAGAAGAGCCGGCAGAAGATGATGATTCTGGTTTGGTGGCATACAATTTCATTATCCGTGAATTAAAAGTATCGGTAGTTAAGTGTCTTCTATACTGTATTATATTGTATTAGGTACGCCTTTCCTATAACTCTCTGCTTCGTATTAAAGTCGAACTTTTTTTATTGTTGTATATTTCATCAATATCCATCTCCTTGAAGTTTTCTCCAGCTTATTTATCTAGTATGAAGTGACCAGTTCCGAGTTCGGCTGACTCCCCCCTTACAAATTCTCCAGTAGCATCATCTAGGTACAAATGAGTCGTATTTTCAACCAATACTATACCTGCTCGCTCTGAATCTTCTATTTCTATCGGCAGTGACTGAGATTTGAGCTCTACCTCATTATATACCGATAAGGTAGGGCTCAAGTGACGATTCCTCTTAATGTATTACATTATATAATGTATTACATTCCTCATCGAATCATTGCTGCTGGATCATAACTGCACATAACGAATTTGTCATTGCCAAAAATAAAAATTATGTGCACATATCGATTTTGTTAAATCGACTTCTAGACGGAAATACTACATATTTGTTTTTGTAGGCTATGCAGAGTACTATTTTAATGCTATTTATCGAATAAAAAAAAAATCAAAAAAATACACATAACGGTTTTGGCAGGCGCACCGACGATATGTAAGCTTATCAGGATGGATGTTTGTTTCACTTTCACGTAAAATCTACTGAACTGATTTAGCTCATAGCTTCACATATCGCTACTTCATGTCATTTTTATACTTTTTTTGTTACTATATAAAAATTAAATTTAAATCCCTCAGGTGCAACTATAACAGCCAAGCCACAAATTCGCAATCTATCAGCGGACGTCACCCGTTTCGTGCCGTCAGCTTTACGTGTCAAGAGAGAGGACAGGAGGGCGAAGGCCGAGCTGCGACAACCTCGCACTGAGCAGCCTCGCCACGCGCCCACCAAGGACGACGCGTATATGCAGTTTATGAAGGAAATGGAAGGATTGCTATAGTTATACAGGATAAATAAAGAATTAAATTTACAATGTGTTTTTTAGTTTATCTCCGTTTCTCACTAAGACGTTTTTGTCCTCTAAATCTTTTTTCCTTTGTGTGTTAAATGGTGGAACTCAACGACGTGCTTTGCCTCGTTACTAGAGCCAAAAAAATGAAAATATTTAATATTCCATTCCCCCGTTGTGTTTACAGTCACTCAATTTTGTAGAAAATGTTATTTGTGCCCTTTGTATTTGACGGCAGAATAATTTTTAGTCACTTCACATACAAGTTATTCTTGGTAGGTACATGATTCAATTTGAGGATTTTCCAACATCTTTTTCCTGTTTTCCTTGTTATATTCAATTAAGGTACTTACTTTTCAATTAAAATATCTCAAGTTAATCAATTTATTATTGATTTACGTATTACACACAATATTTTTACTTAATTTGGTAAGATTAAAAATATTTAATAAGTAGAATTTAATAAAAATCGAATAGGTAAGTAGGTATGTCGTATCAAAAGCAAAATATTTCAAGGCACAATTTTTCTGAAACAAGATTAAACAATTTTTTAATGTCACATTGTTGAATATCAAGAACATACTTAACCTTTATGTTAAAATTGGCCAAAACAATTTGCAGGAAGTTCCCGTGTTAATTATCATGTGTTAATAACTGTGTGGAATTTTGTATGAATTACATCATAAATCATTGAATTTCCTTTTAGGTTCGTGTGATGAATATGGTAAGGTACTCTACTGTAGTAGAGTCAACGAGTAGTGGCCGCTTTGTGGCGCAGATTTGATTTTAGGATTTATCTTACTTTTAATTTTATTTTTCTATCCGCGTTAATAATGCGCAAGAGCTTAGAAAGCCTAATTTTAGGGCGGACATGCCGTACTGTACATGCATATATTATAACAATAGCTTTCGGAAAGTTAAACAAGTTTATAAACATATATTTAGCTTTAATATTAAGAGATAAACTTAATAAGAAATATAAACTGTATCTACATATACTATTATCCGGATACAGAGGAAATCTTTAAACATATCTTTTTATTTGTTTAGCCTATGTTTATATCGAAAACTTATGTTTACTTAAGCTAAATTTTTTGTGAAATTCAATAAAGTTTATTATTTATTAAAGTTTATTATTATTTCTATTTATTCCTTTAGATAACTCTAGGCTTCCTCTGTCTACTATGGTCTATGCTACATGCGGCCATACAGTGTGAAGAAAAAAAAGGGAAAAAAAATATTATAAGTAGGTACAGTGTACGAAAATAATTAAATCCTAATTATTAAATAAATTTTTTACACGATAAAAGTAAGGAAAAAATAATAAAATTTATAGGTATAAATACTTCGACAAAGTTGACATTACTTTTGGCACTGCTATTTTCCTCTTATGGTTTTCGTACAATTATTGTCAAAATAATTGATGTTTCTGGTGTTTAAGGCTATTGAGATGCATGTAGTTATGTAAATACCTTAAATAATTGTATACTCGTAAAAAATGTTATTTTCAATGCAATAATTTCTCAAAATAATACATAAATAGGACTTTTTTAAAAAATTTAAAATCGATTATTTTACAATTGATTATTTTTCTATGCCCCGAGAAATGTAGGTACAGGTATTAGATTGTTAAATAGTAGTCGTCTTGTATGTAGATGAAGGTTTTCAGTGTTTTTGTTTTTTATATGTTATACTATAGAACATTTATCACTTCAAATAATTTATCGTTTTACCAGAATACCAGAAAGTGTATTGGGATGTAGAGAGCACGTAGGTACCTCGTGAATTAAACGCATGAACTCCGGCACCGCGAAATTATGTTAACCTTTTTACAGTTTGCATATTTTTGTATAGGCCGTCAAGGAAATTAAATAGGTTTTTCATATTTTAATTTTCTCGTTCTGGTAACGAATCAAAGCGCGGCGTTGATTTCCGCCACACAACACGCAGAAGTCAGCGGAAGTGAGGAACGGAACTTAATAGTTTAGTCGTAATGGGAACGGTGTCTTAACTAGGTTCCCGGGTTCTCTCTGCCTACTCTGCTATGTGCGGGATACAGCGTAAAGCTGAAAAATAATTAAATACATATGAAAATATATTTCAGGTCGAATATAAGACCAATATTCCAAATTTACATTTTACACATCATCAAATAAAAAAACTTTTTTCATTATAATAAATAGACGTCGAATATATGTTTTTTGAAAATTCTGCTTACAACACATTTATTTTTTATATATGAAATTATCTGGTGTTCATTTGATATGAAAAAACTTAAATTTTTGACTTTGAAGATTATACGAGTACACAAGACACTAATATTTCTTTAATAACCCGGTACATTTGTAACAATTATATTCAGATTACACAAAGAATGGACATACAACAATAAGTACTTATGCTGAAAAACGTGGCTAAATAAAAATTTAATATATGTTTATAAAGTTTTTGTGAACGTAATGGTTTATTTATTACTTTTAATTCTAGAATTTTCCTAAATTACTTAGATATTGTATTCTTACTAATGTAACTACATACTTTTTCAAATTTTCATGATTCTTACTTCTCGAATCGTATTTACTTAGACATAGGTCACTCGGTAGTCGGTACATATATTTACATGTATTATTACGTTTTAATTTGCTTATTTTAAACACATAAACGGCTGTTTGTTTCCGTTGATATATATAATTTTATAGTGACTAATATACCTACCAGAAGGCAAGTTGCATTGTGTTATCTGTGAGTATGTGATTTTTAACATATATTTACAAAATGTATGATCCAAAATTAAAAACTGGTCAAGTGCGAGTCGGACTCCTACCTACAAGTAGAGTTAACTACAACTTAAGAAAGTTGATAAACATAAGTTTAAAGGCGTATGCTCTCGTTTTGTAATTATTTTTCAAGCAAATAAATATAAATTTTGACATTTATGGTTTTATCCTTTAAATGTATTGTAATATCTAACTTTTTGCCAAATTTCATACAAAATGTAACAAAAATAATTTATTTTTATTTTTAATTTAAATTTAGTTTCAACACTACAAAATGCCGTCGATAGGTATATACCATACATAAAGATAAATTAACATAGAGTCCCCAATATCTCGATTCGAATCTAACAGAACGAATTGTCTAACAGTGTCTGTTTATGTTATGCATGGATGAACTGTTGACGTAATGGTAATTTTAGAGTCTGCAATTATTGCGCATAATGAAGTTAAAAAATTAGAGAGAAACATCTATTACATACTATTGTATATCGTATACATAACTAATTTAAAATTCAAAATTACGAAAACGGTAGGTAATTAAGTATACAAAAGTAAAAATTTTCTTATATTTTTATGGAGAATGGAGTGTCTTCACACTAGGTTCCCTCTGTACCCAGCTTTGTGCAGGATACAGCGTAAAGCTAAAAAAAATTGCTATTGAATAAAATTTTATATTACTCCGATTTAGTCAAAACTTCGATTTGTATAGCGTTTTGACTATCGATATCTGAGTAAAATTAGTCTAAAATATAAGTTAAAAACACTCCGGATATTTGTGATAAATTAACAAACCTAATTTTTAAGTATTAATTAATTAATTAATACTTAAAAATTAGGTTAGATCAGATTTTTCTAATAATTATTAGAAAATTCTTCATACAATATGTGTATTGTATAAAAATTTTTTCAGACTACTGAAATTTTAATTTTAATTTTATTTTAGCTTAATTTAAACGTATCAAATACGATCTTGATGTATTCGGTTTCGAAATTCACGCAAGTGAATACACGTAAAAAAAGTAATTCATTTGGTTAATAGCAACGAAATAAAAAAGATAATTTTGCATCAGGCTGATGAAACATAGAGTTTAAAAGCATTCCATTCTCCAGTTTCTGCTCATTGTTCATTGTTCTGTCTTTTTAAACTGGATAAATTAAGACAATTTAAATATAAATAGTTATTGTCATTTCATCTACTACAATTTTTTTTATTTACGGGTTCTGTAGTGATGGGGGGTAGCACAATATGGTGGTAGGGTTGTCAACTCATGTCACTGGCCAGTTCGCCATCGCGCGCCAAAGCGCTGGCTGTGTGCAACATTCGAATTTGGAACATAGTCGAATGACATCGCTTTATTTGCCGCGCATCAGGAAAGTTCGTTCTCGTGCGGATATTTAAAGTGAAATAATTAATTGTGCATCGTTTTCAATAGATTTGGTGTCATATTTAATTTATTTATTTGTGATCGTGTCTTTTATTTTTTTTCATCAAGTTTTATTAAAGGTAAGATTTTTTTATTTCAATTGCATTTACACTTTGAAAATAATATAGAAAAATATAAAAGTTAATGTAAGAAAATGCATGAATTGATAATAAATTTTAATTCACATGTTCAGTTTTACGATTGTATGAATATATAAAAATATAAAATAACAATGCTAAATACGTGAAACTAAAGTCACTTTAATGAAATAGAAAAAGTTTTTGTAAAATAAAAAGGCGAGAAGTATAAAAAGATAGTTTATACGTATGTTTTGTTATCTGAATGTCACGATCGGTATCTTTCATAATAACAATTGTTTTCTCTGTAATGACTCGATACTTTCATTGTTGTAATTCTGTAAATAATAAGCATACAGGTAATTTACATATTGAATGCTTGTTTTTATAATGAGCCCCCAATACTGCTGTATAAGTTTTATTTTACATATAAAATAAAGAATACAAACGCTAAAAATAACAAACCATAAAACCTATTTTTATTATTTAGTAATATAATAAGTTTTTTATTTTGTATTTTTTTAAATGTTTATTATTTTAATTTTTATGCAAGAGCTATAATTTTTATTTTTATGCTCAAAGGTTATAAACATTAAATATAAAAAACAGTATTACTTAAAATTTTTTTTTAATAACAATAAATATTATTCAACAGTTAAAAGTTGCGGAAATTTGAAATGGCAATTATATTTAGTGCAATATTTTTTAACTGATAAAGACGGATAGTCACTAACCTACTTTTTTATTAATTTCATGTTATAATATTACTACATAAATTGCCAACATAAGGCTTAATGAGGATTTAACTAAATATTATTATTTGAGCTTATGGCCAATTTCGTATTTACCATAAAAGTACAAGGGGTCATCAAGGCTCCCACTTTAAGAAGCTCTGAATGGCTCGTAAACAACTGCAGCATAGTCTGTACATTTCTTTTTTCTAACTAGGTCTCAAAGAGAGTGTACAAGAACCCGTCCTAAGGATTCTAGGGTTGGTTGTCGCTATAAACATGAAATATAAAATAGTTTTATGAGATAGTTTCTATGTTTATTTTTTTACTATTGTTCTTTAACAAAAACCGGGCAAGTGCAAGTCGGTCTCCTCCACCAAGGTTTCCGTACCAACTTCATTGGATTGGATTGGGATTGGAATTCAGAATTTATGTAAAATAGACTATTTAAACTTCGGACTTACTTAAATAATCTTCATTACAATCGATACACATGGATTTCCGAGACAGCAGTCACGATCACGAGTGAATGCGTCAGATAAGGAACAAAGTCTGATATTGTCGTTAAAATACACTTAATAGCTTTGGCAATTGAATTACTTCATACAGTTTTAATTATACAAATAATACAGCTTCCCGCTGTATTTCACATATAGCAGGCGAGAAGCCTAGTGCTAAGACACTCCGTTTCTCATATTCCGCCGATTTTTTGAGGCATTGTGTGTTGATTGGTGTCAACACTGCGTTTTGCTTTGGTATCAGAGCGAAGAAATCAAAAAGGTTAAGAAATAATAAAATAATTTCAGCTCGTAGCTGAAATTAGTACGAACAACAAAATGATAACTGTTCCGTTTCTTTCTTTAATATTTAAAGGTTAAAATCATAACTCTCCTTTTTGTTTGGCCGTCGGGTAATAACACGCCAATACATATATATATATATATATATACAGAAAATAACATTTATGTAAAATAGACTATTTAAACTTCGGACTTATTTAAATAATCTTCATTACAATCGATACACATGGATTTCCGAGACAGTAGTCACGATCACGAGTGAATGCGTCAGATAAGGAACAAAGTCTGATATTGTCGTTAAAATACACTTAATAGCTTTGGCAATTGAATTACTTCATACAGTTTTAATTATACATATAATACAGCTTCCCGCTGTATTTCACATATAGCAGGCGAGAAGCCTAGTGATAAGACACTTCGTATCTCATATTCCGCCGATTTTTTGAGGCATTGTGTGTTGATTGGTGTCAACACTGCGTTTTGCTTTGGTATCAGAGCGAAGAAATCAAAAAGGTTAAGAAATAATATTATAATTTTATCCCCCGAGTGGGAATTCAACTTACAACCGTCACGCTTACAGTGCCCCTGAACCACGAAGGTCTCTAAGTTTTCATTAAATGAACATACATAGGTATATATTATTTTAATAAATCAGTGAAAGGTCGGTGTCACTATAATTATAATAACTTATTGTTTTCTAATAATAATTAATGTAAATCGTCTAAAGGTCTCGTTATCATTTATTCATTAATGACAAAAGGTTAAGGCTAGACCTTTCATCATAGCTTATGAATATTAGAAATTTGAATTCAATAATGTATAGATTTATTTCAATTTATAACCCTGATTTAAAAAAAAATATTTAGGTATAGGTTTTATTTTATTAACATCTTGGGAAGATTATCTTCATATAAATGTTACGCCTGTTAATCGCAAGAATTAAATTTTGATTACTCGAGTAACCTACAAAGTAATTTTCAGAACGCTGCAGTTGGTTCCGTACCCATAAGATGGAACGGGACCCTTTTACTATAACTCCATCTCCGCCTGACTGCCTGTATGTCCATCTGTCACCAAGCTGTATCTCATGAACCGTAATAATTAAATGGTTTATATTTTCACAGAAGATGAATTTCCATTTCCCCTACGTCTATTTCAAAAATAAAAAAGATATATGAATAAAATTGAAATTCGATCGTACTCTAGATATTTCTCGGATGTCGACTGTCTGATGAGAAGAAGGTACTGGCAACATATATTAGGCAATGTTTTCTTTCGGAAGGATGACTTTTTAGCAAGTGTGTTGAGTCTTTTATTTGGTTATATAAAATACACTCACATCAGAAATACACTCATATCAGTATAACATCCTACGATATATAGATTTTGTAATCTTGTTATTTATATGAAATTTAATATAATACCTATATTTGTTATATAAATTACTATAGAACAGAAGCATACGAAAAACCTTTTTGTGTAAAATAAGTATACTTCTGGGTAATTTTATACGTAATTCAATACTTCCGTCATTTATTAAGTAGCGGAAGAAAATGTCAGCATTAATCCAGGGTTACAATGGCCAGTGGGTGCATACGAAAACTTTTATTCAGCGTGAAGTGTAAAATACAATTCCTTACAGTAAACTGCACTTAGTTCAATGCCCTCGCGGTGTCGGTCAAGGCGAGTCGAGCATTGAGTGTTCTCAATGCAGGAATACTATTCTAGTGAAATGTCCGTCTTATATAGGATTTGCTTACTATTTTCTAATTCTAATTGAGATTGAGATAAAACTTCTGAATGCGTAATATTATGTATATTTTTTATTACCGTTCTCGTGTAATTTATGATGCAAGTCTCAGGTAATTCTATGGTAAAATATGTATTTTTTTTTTCAGCTTCACGCTGTATCCCGTATATAGCAAGGTAGACAGAAGGAACCTAGTATTAAGACACTCCGTTCCTCACTTCCCGTCAATTTTTCATCCGTCGTTTCGTTTGTCGTCTCCGTCGAACTTTTGCCTTGGTGCTAGAGCGAAGAAATTAATATATACAAATTAAATAATAATTCAGAGCGGAGGTCGAACCCACAACCATCGTGTTACAGGTATGGTGTGGTAATATACTTATCGATATCTTTTCATCTTTCCTTATGCAATATTTATTTAGAGAGCTTAAATGAATATTGAGCGTCCTTAATCGACGTATAGATTAATATAACTTTGCAATAATATTATATAATAGTAATTAATAATAATATCATTATCAAGTATATTAGTAGGTATTAAGTAATAAAATAGTGAAAAAATGTTATAAATTTTATTATTTTATATACTTACGTACAAAAAAAAAGTTTGGCTGCAAAATGATTTTTAGCAACATTCTCTATTTTCTTTTTATTGCTAAAGAAAGGCCAGAAGATTTTATTAGCACCACGCCATAATCTAACTTGTTATAGCCGTCTATTACGTTATCAACGGCATTACACTAAAAACGTTCCATTTGGAAGAAATGATTATTTTTATTTCTTCGTTCAAGAACAACTATAAGTTTCTAGACTCAACGAAAGTTGAGAACGGAGTATGTAGACACTGTTTACCTGCTTCATGCTGAAAGCGTTAAGATATAAAAGTACTAAAATATGTTTTACTTATATTTAATAACATTCTACAACAATTCTGTCATTATATTCAATTCAAGTATATTTTTCACTTTCGTGGTATGCCGGTAAAGGAGTTTCCGCGTTTACTTAATTATACATAAATAATAATAAGAATCAGCGTATATTTTACTAATTAACATTGAACTTTACATGATCCCTGAAATTTATAATCTGTACATAAAATAAAATTGTAAGTGATTTCTGTTTGTACATTAGATATATAATGATTGTTAATTTTTTTTCTCTGTGTGCGTTTAAACGCGCTATTCTCAGAAACGGCTTAACTGATTTTAATACAATTCTTACTTTTATATTTTGGTTTACCTTAGGTATATCCCGTCAAATTTAGTATTTTAGTTAAATCGGTTCATAAATGTGTAAGTTATATCTATATAAAGTATTTTATTTGATTAAATTTTAGTTTTCAAACTTTGGATGTGGGCGGATCAGTAAATAAATCATTGTGTAATTCAAGCGGTTGAAGCCGCGAGCGGGTCGCTAGTACATAATATATTTTCAGTCCGATCCGAGTCGATCCTAAATATACTTTTTAAGCAAATTTAATGCTAAGTAATTTTTACAAAATCATTGCTCACATATAAGAGGATTTGAAATTTTATCCATGTTTGTTTCATCATTTGAAAATAAAGCAATGTTTGAATTTACTTAGCCTCAAAACAAAGTAAATACCTTAATAATTGCAGGGCACAATGACACTGGGTCAATGGGATGGCGAAAGATTTTAAAATCTGTGCCCAAATAAAAAAATATAAATGGAAATATTTTAATGTTTTAAAAAAAATATTGTGTACTACGCTACTGCTTGCTAAACAATTATTTATTTTCCTCATCTGTTTTTTTTCACGATCTAATAATGATATCACTTTAAAAACAATATTCAAAGATTGATATTTAAAGTTTCAGTCAATTCAATAAAACACTTTTTAGCAATATTGGGAAAACAAAGATTGCCAAGATACAAGTTAATGACAACTGCATTTAAATCGTTATAGGTGTTTCTGAGATTAGCTTGAACAAACGTACAAACAATATGTTTATTTGTGACAATGACAAAAAAAAAATGTTTTGAGTTCTAATATCTTCTTAAATTAAGAATATTTTTTCTCATATATCTTCCATGGATTTTATTATATAGATGTAGAGTTACATATCGTCACGTAAATTTTTTTTATAAGCACTAAACAGACATTGAAAGCTGCCGGCTGCGCTATAATTAAACATAGTAGTATGTCTACATTGTAATACAAATTCAATAATAATATGTGGAGTGGAATTTGAACCTAATGTTATATTTTTATAACATAGCGTATATAAAATTTATATTGATAGTAAAGACTAACAATATTAATTTTAAATATAGACACGAGCTTGCGACAAAACGCAACAGCTGTGGGTTCGATTCCCACTCGGAAAACGAAATATTTAATATATTCATTCCTCGCTCTGGCAATGATGTAAAGTGCAGCGTTGAGTTCCGTATCGGCGGATGGTGGGGAATGGATGTGTCTTCATGGGAATGAAGTGTCTTAACATGAAAAAAAAAATCTATAAACTTTTAATTAATTAAACTGTACGATTAATTTTTATAATTTTAATGAGTTAATTCATAAAAGACAAAATGCTATAGTCATATAGAATTTTACAATTTTTTCTCAGAATGGTTATATTAAATAATAAATATATATTAATATACTGTAAAACATAATAAAGAAAAAGTACAAGACATCGAGATAAATTGTGAAAGCAGTGTTATTATGTTGGAGAATGTTCTATAGGTGATGTAATATAATAGCTATGACTATACTTGACTGTGAAAAGTAAATTTAATATTATTCAATGTCAATTATAGATTAATTAAAATAACGGCTTATTATAGTATTAATATATACAATTCCAACAATAGTAGTGTATAAAAACATACAATTTCAATAATATAATACAATAATATGTATAATTATTTTGAAATAATGACGATATAATGATAGATAGATCGCGTAGGGGCAAAATCGTATGACTGTAACACGACGGTTGTGAGTTCGATTCAAAGTTGGGGTTATGAATTATTATTTATTAATATGTAAACTTCGTCGCTCTGATAACAAGGCTAAAGAGCGGCGTTGAGTTCTGCCACTCAACGCACGAGTTTTTACTCTACTGAAGCTGAAAAACAATTATATGATATCGAATTGAGAACCTTTTTTTTAAATCGGTTAAAAAGAAAAAAACTTTTTCTATTTGCTTATTATTGACAAAAGACAAATGTTGTTATTTTGTAATTTAAAAACGTCATTTTGATCGCTACATTAACTCTATCAACTCTAGGTGAAAATTTGAAAGAGCTTTAAATGGATTCAATAGAAATATTATGTTTTTCATAATGTAAATAAAAATTACATATATCTTAAGAATAAAATAAAAGTTGTATCATACAAACATAATGCACTGGGTCTATAAGAAATATTATTTCTAGCAAGCAACAGAATCTTAAAGGGAAAATTGTAACTTTGTCCAACAGTGAAAGCGGCTAAGCGAGTTTAATGCGACTTGAATCAAGCTAAGTATTACGTACAATCGTCGTTTTAAGTAATTATTTACTTTTATTATGTTTATTTGTTATTTATATTACATCTTAATAATCTATATTGACTATTTTTTACTATTTTACGCAATTTTCTAATATTTTATTTGTGCAATTTTGTGAATCCAAATACTTTATTGATATACTTATTATTTTTTTTATTTATGAATCGATTTAAATAAATCAAACATTAAATATTAATGGCAGCCGTTGCTGAATTAAGCCGTTGCTGAAATTAGAGCGCACAAACGAAGGGACGAACAAACAAACTGAGAAACAGACAAAATAAATTAAAAACAATATTTTGGGTTCTATTACATATATACTCAGTTTCCAATACTCTCATATTTTTTCCATTTATAGAGAGCGATCAGTTGCAATTTTATTATATGTTTAAATGTATCATAAACAATTTAATGATGTACGTGCATATAATTGATTGATATTTGTATCGGAACCAGTTTATAAGTATTTTTTTCTTATAATGTAATATTTTACGATGTTGATTAAAATATTTATTAAATAATTCATGACAGATGATGGTAACCTTTAAGAAATTAAATTTGAGCTACTTGTCATAAATATATAGTCACTAGCGGCTCGCCCGCGGCTTCGCCTGCGTGAACTACTTTATTATTAATTTCTGTGTCCATGAGTACCTACGTCCTATAAGTGACGTCCATGCGAAATTTGAGACTCCTAGCATTTGTAGTAACGAAGTTTCATACAAACTTTCGACCCCAAAAATAACCCCTTAGGAGTCGAATATTGCTAATTCTCGTCTTAGCGAGCACCTACGTCCTATAAGTAACTCCTATGCAAAATTTGAGATACCTAGGACTTGTAGTTTCTGAGATTTCGTGATGAGTGAGTGACCTTTCGATTTTATATATATAGATAGATTAAACTGGCAGTTACAATATAAGATTTTAATTTATGACTTAAGAGCTGGAGGTTCTCGATATATTCATATTCTGGTATTATTATGACCAAAAAGCTTTTAATTATATTTTTGCGAAGGTTGTAATAAAAATTTAGCTTACAAAAAAAAACGTAGATCGTTTTAAAAAATCCAAAAAAAGCGAAAATAAATCTTCATTCTTATTCTTTTATGGTACAGCCTGACATAAAAACTGAATAAGGACCAAAATAATCTTTAAGATATTGTTAAATATTTTTTGTAATAATTGATGTTTTGCGTATTAATTTATTTTAGTAACAATGGCACATTATATTTAATATATATTTATTGAAGTGATATTATATCGAGATGACTCGTATCGAGCTGACTCGTATATATTTTTTTATTGAAGTGATAATATCTTATGGGTAAACCGCTTCGTTACGTAACGCGTAACGCCGCCAGTCTGTCTGGCTTCCCTTTCTCTCATACGTACCGGCAAGCAAGGCAGGCTAGTATATATATTCAAGATTGTTTTTTCAGCTTCCCGCTGTATCCCGTATGTAGCAGGGTAGGCAGAGGTAGCCTAGCGTGAAGACACTAAGCTCCCCACTTTCCGCCGAATTCTGGAGCCATTGTGTGTCCAGTGGCGGAACTCATCGCCGCGAAAGAATGAAAATAACAAATATTTCATTACCTCGAGTGGGAATTGAACCCATAATAAGTAACATGTAAATGTACAGTCAAACGCTTATGTCTCTGCGTCAGGACTGGCCTCTATTCAAGAATTGTAACTAAAAATAAAATATATTTTATACTAAAAGGTTTTATTATAAAATAACCTTTCCTTACATTATCATATTTATATACATAAAATTTAAGTAATAACCTAAGCTTTTAACAGCAATTGCAATATTAAGTAATACTTTAATATTACAATTAGTTTAATTTATTGCTTCTGTCGAGAATATCGAGTCGCAGCCTTTTTTTTGTTCAAATTAATGCCTTTCCCACACTTTTTTAAAATTAATGTTAGAAAAAAATTTATGAGAACAAAATATTTAATCAAATTTTTGGTAAACAATGACCACTAATTATAATAATTATTTAATCGACACGGAAATATTATTTCAACGATGTTGTGATATTTCTTGTATATGGCAAGTGTGTCGTCAGTTTTTTAAACAGTTTTTTCTGATATTTTTTGTATAATTAAAAATACTTGAGTTCACCTAATTATTTAGTTTAAATAAAATATATTTAAGGATGCCGTGGCGCAAGCAGCACTCGAGGATATGAATTATTATTTATTAATATTTTTATTTCTTCGCTCTGGCACCAAGGCAAAAGGCAATTTTCCATTTTCCATTTTCCATTTAAGCAATATTCTTAGTGGATATGTTACCGGCAATCTCTATAATTCCGTATTGTATACAATATATTTAATTTTAAATGATTTTTAAAATAATATTTATTGTACGTTTCTTTTCTTAGAGTTGAATAGCATTTGCAGGGCCCGCTAGTTTCGTATATTTAACGAGATACAAAATAAATGTATATAAATAAACTTAATAAATAAAATGTTAATAAATAACGTTAATTAATTCTTTATTTTTGTTTCAGCCACCACATAATGGATCTGGAGTTTCGAAACTTGACGTACACCGTCTACAATAAAATAGTTAGAGGTAATTTCGCTTATAATATTTTTTTTATGAATATTAATTCAACGATATCCTGCTGGACTATTCCATTTTTTTAATTCTTATAATATGGCGTGTGGTTACATATTTATACTACTAGTGACGACTGGAAGGTTAAAACAAATTAATTGATATAAGAATAATCAAAATCGGTCAATTCGTTTGGTTTGTACAATGCATATAATATACCTATACTTAGATTAATAAACACGTTCAATTAAAATCTGATTCCATCCTTTCGGGCGGTGAACTGATTTTAATGGGACTTTACTTTCGGGATAGGCATGTTAACGCCGGAAATAGATATTAAATAACAAAAAATATATTAAATACGAAATTTTTTACGAGCAAAATCACATAAAATCCACAAAAAATATTTAAATTACAATTTATTAAGTGTAATAAGAGTATAGATAATAAACAACCAATTTTTCTTAGACACACTCACATAATCTATACACCTATACATATAAATAAAATCGAAATTACTGTTTGTGATTTTAAAACTAATACCAATTAACAAATAAGTCAGTCAAGAGCCTGACAAATCTATAATGTTTATTAGTAGTTTATATTATGTCTATTAATGGGTTAATATGCCAAGTATATGCCATTACTTTTATATGCCTATATGCCATAGTATATGTCATTTTTTATATGCCATAGCATATGCCATTATTATTATTTTTATTATGTTTCGCCAGCCTCAGAGAGAGTTGCCAATATGGCCATGACAAATACTATGGCAAAACATCAGCAAAAAAACGGCCTTCTACAATAATATTTCATTGTAAATAATAAATTAATTATCTCTAAAGTTATGCGGAATAGAGGAACAGAGTGTTTGAACACGACGTTCTTTCTGCCTACTCTTTTATGCGACGTAAGCGTGAAACTTCAGCAATTTGCATTCACTGAAAAGAAACTGAAATTTTTAATAAATGTATGTACATAATATATCCAATTTACGAATTTTTATATTATTCTGGGTTACTGAAACAAATGGGACATTTGATAGCATGTACGAGTATTTAGGTGAACGGGGCATTGCGCTTCATGACGCGAGTTTTATTATATTTTTAGCTTTTCGTTTATTATTAAGTATGAATATATGTCATGATGCCTTGCCTATATACAAAAAAAAAATTTATACAAATCTGAAAATTAATAAAAAAAATAATAAAAATTTGATTATTGTATAACTTATAATGGAGAAAGAAAAATAGAGTATTTAATTTCCTCGCTATTTTTGTAACGTTTCACCCCATTTCAGTTTATTTATTATGAAAAAAATCCTTTTGTCAAATTATTTATCGGCATTCTAGTTTAACAATTCTGGATTTTGTATTGTAAACCGGTAAGATATAAACCTGAACCTGAATCATATATCTACGCATCATACCTATATATTTGTCAACTTGTAAAACTAAATACAAATTCATTATGGTTGTAGAACAAAATTTTAATTATCCTCTACAACGTACCACATTGTTTTCCTTTACAACTAGAGTTATATATTGCAATAAATTGCAATAAAAACAAAAATCATAGTCGTCTTGCAATTCTACAATATTCTTCCTTCACGTGCTATGCGAATGCAATCTCGTTCAATCAATAGAGAGCTTCATTTTAATTACAACTTAGCCTGTATCTAGAATCTGTGTTTCTTTGGTCTATGATATTAATTTGTATTCGGAAAAACCTTTTAAAGTTATTTACTCACTGGTTGGTTATTCCCATTAGGGAACGGAGTGCTTTAACACTACGTTCCCAGGTTCCTCTGCCTACTCTGTTCTGTGTGGGATACAGTGTGGAAATTTTTAATTTATATGAATTGTGCAAAGAACGATAAAAAAAGTCTTATTCTAAAAATAAGTAAGGTTAGACGATTAAGCATGTTTTATGACAAATAAGAAATATTTAATAATAAAATTTTATGGTTTTTTAAAAAATTATTAGCGCTACGCTCAGAGATGACCATCCTATCCTATCCTATATCTTATAAAACAAAGTCGCTTTTCGTGTCTGTCTGAACTTTCTAACTCTTCTTCTTCTAAACCACCCAACGGATTTTTATGCGGTTTTTACCATTAGGTCAAGTATTTCTCAGGGAAGGTTTATATGTAGTTTATTATTTGTACATTCTTATGTAAATTAACATAAATACGATAAATGTGTCTAAAGTCCTACCCGTTGAGACACTTTCGCGCATGCGCTGCTTTAATGGTAAGTACTACATGAAAAAAATGTACTGGAGTATGGTTCCTCTTAATAAGATCTACAAAAAAGTCCGCGAGAGCATATTTTTATCTTTTAAGGATAACGTGTAGTGATCATATTTCTGTCTAAAAATAGTAATTTCAATATATTTTTTACTGTGAGGGATATTTATCCATAATGGTATTAATCCTTATCCTTTAAAATACTTCATTAATTTTCTACGTTAAACGAAGATAATATTTGTTTTTTACACTATTTCGAAATTGCGAATAGTTTTAGAAAAAAACGCATTTAATTGTTGACACATCACGCCGTTGACTCATCAGCTGTATCGAGTCAAGTTTTACTTATCCCTTACTCTCAGCATATAAATAAGTATATTAGTTACGTTGGTAGATCAAAACTGTCTTTTACTGTTTTTTCATTTTAATAAGTACTTTAGAAGTTGTTACAATATCAAAACATCCTTGCTGAGAAACGCGCCCCGCGACGTTTTGCTTATACAAGTGCGTCATGAGCAGTCATCGGTGGTTCAGTAGTAGAATGCTCGCCAGCCACGCGGGCAGCCCGGGTTCGATTCCCGGCCGATGCATTCTATTTAATTTTCCTCACAGGCAGCCACGTAGTGCTTGCTTTTCATCAGGGAAAGAATACCCTCTTCAGCATTAACCACAAGCTCGAAAAAAAAACCCGCCCGCTATAGAGGCATAGCAACTAAGATTTAGATGCGTTTGCACGTATTGGATAATTGGAGTTGAATGTATTATTTCAGCGCGATATATTTGGTTTCATATTTTTTGTAGTAGTTATTAGTAGGTAGGCTTTTGTTTATAATTTCTTCCGTTTAAAAATAGTCATTTAACTATCTAAAAATAGTCATTTAAATATATTTTAATAAGCACTTGAAAAGATTAGTAGCACAAATTTAAAATTACGGTACCTACTAAAAAATCCTTGCCGAGTAAAACAATTGGAAAATCCTTATTGAAACTACGAAAATGCGGGTTGCATTATAGTTTAAATTATTTTCACATTATCTTAAGTGCTTTGCAAACATACATTATATGAATAATCCAGTAATAAAAGCGGGCGAAGCCGCAAGGGGGTCGCTAGTTAAATATAATTAAATTTTAAATTATAATTCATTTGTACCAATTAATTATTTTGCACCGATTTATATTGTACATTTAAGGGTTAAAGAAAGATTAAGTCAACTAAATCAACGTGCAATATTACTATTGACCGTCTATAGATAACCTTTGTTGTACCGTGACTTTGATATTAAGTGCTATTAGATCAGTATATAGATTTAATAGTGTTAAATACCATTTAGGTACTTGTTTTTTTTATAATGAAAGGTTATTATGTTATTAATATTTAATATTTAATATTTTCACTAAATCAATCAATTGAAATTGAAACCTTTGTCTGATTTGCTAAAGAGTCTTTTCTAAGCTGTACTATTTTAAAAAAATATATAAATAAATATATATTCTCTTTAATTTAATTTTATCCTACAATAATCACGATTATTTCACAAAACCAAATGAACTAAAACAATTATGTCAAACGGAAATAACAGACAAAAAAGCGCTAAATACTATATGAGGCCAATAGTGGCACAGGGGCACAAACGACCGACTGTATATCCGACAGGTTGTGAATTCCATTCGCACTGAATGAATGAAACATTTAATATTTTTATTTCCTTCGTCTGGTAATGAGCCAAAGCGCGGCGTTGAGTTCTGCCACTAAGTACCCAATACTTCCAGAATTTGGCGGAAAGTGGGCAACGGCACTGTCTAAATGGGAACAGAGTGTCTTAACACTAGGTCCCCAGGTTCCCTAACAAAAGTTACAATATATAATAGTAGTCACGTTTTCAAAATGTAAACATGTGTTATGTACTGATAAATTAAGTACGAGTATATGAATTCAATAGGCAATCCTTTATCTGTAAATGAGTAAGCGCTACAAAATGATGCATAATTATAATAACTACGAATAATTAATATGTTACAGTTCCTTTGTAATAGTTTGATTTTAATATAAAATAGGATTTATAGAATATTAATTTTTATTATATTAAAAAGTTAAACAAATTGTAAGTTTTAAATGCTTATTTCTTGTAATAACTGCAATTATGTACCTACATAAATAATAATATTAAAAAAAATATTTTTCCCACCATAAATTGCGTCTCATAACATAAATATAGGATGTTCGTGTTCCTGTGATATACCTACGTATATAGACATACAAACATGCTTGTTTTACGTTTCTCGGTAACGTAGCTGGCTCCAATCCAGTACTATATTTGAATGTGATTTTTGCACTAACACGGGGTTATTGGAGCGGGAATTAAATACTTACGTCGTATATTGTTTTTTTTGGATCAAATAGGTCAATATGTTTGTGTGTCACATAATATATGCGCAAATATTATTTAGATTTAATAAACAACTTTTAATAGAGGACGTGGTGGTGGCGTTTAATTCCGCCTCTCAACACGTAATACCTCGAAAAGTCGGCGGAAAGTGGGCAACGGAGAGTCTTAACACTAGGCTTCCTGCTTTGTGCGGGATACAGAGTAAAACTGAAAAAGCTCGGTTTTCATAAAATAAAAATATTCATTATACCGAGAACTTAGAGGCAAAAATAAAAAAAAAACGTTCCTCCAAATGTGGATTGAACCTATAACCATTGCGTTTATTACCGATATTCTACCACTGTTTAGATATTGTATAAATAAATACTTTCAATTGAATTGCTATAAACATAACACAATGAATTGTTTTATCTGTAAGGACGTACATATATGGTACGTTTGTTCAAATACCTACTGATGATAATTGCAACTACTTACATTATTACACATAAATATAATTATTGTATGACCTAAATATTAATATTAATTACATCATTACTGAACTTGGACTATTTAAAATAACTGTGCAATCAGTACTTCCAGTTAACTGAAATTGTGAAATTTGGCAGCTCGCATCTACACGTAGTAAGTACTAGTTCAGGAAAATATATGAAAACGATAGATTTATGGTTAAATCCTTAAAAATAAGACCCAATTGGGGCAAAATTTGGTATTAAAGCTGCTAGTTCAAGTGAGGTAACAGATGAAAGGGATCTGGCTAAATTAAGCTTGAATTTCAGAAAAAGCTCGAGAGCTCGAATTTTTGTACGGAATCCTCACCGGGCGAGCCCGACTTGTTTATTATTTTTTTTTCATCGAATTTGTGTTCAGCTTAGTTCTTTAATTACCTATGATGTTACGAGCGTGCCAGTTGAGTACAAGTCACTTCGCCAATGTCACGCTATATGGAAAACACGCGGAGGATTGATTTGATCGGCTGATTTTATTTTCCTTTGATATATCCTTGCCATTATCTCAGTAGACAATGACGTTTTCTTATATTAAATAATTATAATATAATTAATAGAATATAACCCTGACATACTTATGTAGTAAATTATTGTTATATTATATTTATTTTCAAGATGAAAAAATACATAAAGAAGATTGCATATGAATATTGATGAGCCGACAGACAGAAGATTATAAACCAGTCTAAAGAATATGAGAATATACTTCTAAAGAATATGAGAATATGCTTCTTTTATATGAATCTTTGCCTTGTCACTTTTAATAACAATTACATACATTTTTGTAGATCTTAATGTTCAATTTAAAGTAGTTATTTAGTTCATTTATCAATTACTTTACATATAAATTGTATATATGTTTGTAGGGGGCTATGCAGCCATTGGGGGAAGTGAAAAAAAATTTTAATTTCTAAAAAGATATCCTTTTATTAAAATTATTTGATTCAATCTATTCAAAATAGATTCAGTAATTTGAAATGGTGCATTTTCTGCAACTGAAAATGTTATGAATCTTAACTCTTGTTTACAACGACAGTCATAATATTGTAGTCGACAATAACTAACCACATAAAATTGACCACAAAATAAACTGAATATAACATAGCGTTTGTAGTTAACTGCTAATGTTTCCTAGTAACTAAATATTATTAAATAATATTTTTTAAGACGAGACAAGGTATCATCGAAAAAGCTTATAAACTTATGTATAACTTTCTTTGCTTTGTTATCAGGAAATTAAAATATTAATAAATAATAATTCATACCCCCGAATGGGAATCAAATCCACAACAGTCACCCACGACTGCTGAACTTACATAATTATATATTGCTATATTTTTTCTATTGCAATACTGTACATTTTTTATATTATATACAAAGGATAAATAATAATAATAATTTATAACGAATATACTTAAAGATAGAAAACAAGCGATACTAATCCTGTCCGTCAAGGTGCATACTGCATACTGCAGTGATTCAAAATGCATTTAGCTTCCTCTATCTAGTACACCAGCGCCAGGTCATCGACCGATGCACTCAGAACTTGGCAATGTATTAGAATTACTTTGTAAGAATAGAGGTATACCTATTAACTATCAACTATTGAATAGAATGTATAGATTATACTCGTTTGATATGTATTTTAGTTTATTTTAATCAGTGGGTGTGATAGGTTGTGGGTTCGATTCCCACTTGAGGAAATGAAATATTTAGTACTTTCATTTCTTCATGTGTGCTTATTAAATTAGGTTAGGTTTTTAAATTATATTATTTAATTGATAATAATATAATTTAAAGTTAATAATAATAAGCTCCTAGTATAAACATAAAAAACTTTGCTAAAACGTAGAATTTCCAACAAATTATATTAGAAAAAGCTCAAGCTTTATTGTTTCCAGTTACATACATATATCGAAATTTTATATCTTATCAAAATAAATTAAACTAGGTACCTACTACAAGAAATATTGTAAAAGTCATATACCTGTTACTACAGTTATTTTTTTGACGAATCAGATTTTAAAAAAATGTTTTTTTAGGACCCGGAAAGCAAGTCGTTAAAGGCGTAAGCGGCAAGTTCATGTCCGGGCAGCTTATAGCTATAATGGGACCTTCGGGTGCAGGAAAAAGCTCTCTTCTCAATGTCATATCTGGTTATAAGTAAGTAGAATGATTAACATAAATAAATACAACATATATATGAGACTCTAAAGTGAAAAATAATATTTAAAAATTGCTGCTCTATAAATAAAAATTAAATCAGCTTCACGCTGTATCCCGCATACAGCAGGGTAGGCAGAGGGAACCTAGTGTTAAGACACTCCGTTCCCCACTCTTCGCCGAATTATGAAGACATTGCGTGTTGAGTGACGTTAAAAAGTGAATATTTTTTCTTTTACTGTAAAATCTTATGATTCAAATATTTTTTTAAACATATATATAGTATGGCTTAATTTAACAGATCTGCAGGAGTATCAGGTGAATTGTTAGTAAATGGGCAACCCCGTGACGAACATAATTTCAAAAGATCCTCATGCTACATCACGCAAGAAGATCTTCATCAACCACTGCTTACAGTACGAGAAGCTATGGACGTGGCAGCTAAATTTAAACTGCCTAAAGGAGTGAAGATACCTTCTGAAGATATTTTACAACAGTTGGGTTTACTGGAACACCAGCATACTAGAACAGATCAATTGTCTGGTGGACAAAAGAAAAGGTAAGATTATTTTTAATATAAGTTAATTTGTTCTTGTTATATAGGTACCTATAGATAATAATTACGTTTGACGTTTAAAAAATGGACTTATTAATTATGTGTTTTGAATATAACTAAATATATGTTTTGAATCATAGTTATTTTTTTTTTAAATATGAATATTTAAGTATAACAAGAATATCAGTATTATTATTTCTTAAATATTATAGTATTCTGTGATATTTGATCTACTAAGGAAAAGTGCGGTAAAAGGTACACTCTGAACATGGTAGGTATGGAAGGTAGCATCAATAACTCGAAAACTGATTTCATAGCTGAAGTATTTTTATTAACAAAAAAAAATATAACTGACTGTTTCTATAGGAATGGCTGTAAAGAATCATAATATATAGGAAAGCTAGCATTATCATCTAAATATAATTATTAAGCTGAGGCTTTTTATGAAGTATCACATACAAAAATAACGTGTATTTTTAACATAATGATAATTTATTTAACCAATCAATATTGTTACACTATAAGTTTAAATATTTATGTTAAAAAAAAAGATTAATGATGCAGACATAAGTACTACGCTGTCCATAATACTTTTTGTCTAATTCTACAAACATGTTTTAAAGCACCTTTATTTTGTTTGCCTTCATAGAAAACTGCTTCTAGTTAATGTAATAAAAGACCAAGGTCAATTAGTTCACTATGGATTATAATAAAATCGTTTAAATAACAAATTGTGTTCGAAGTTAACGACGTAACGAGCATAACAAAAGATAGATGAGATTAATGAAAGAATATATATAAAGATGTCTATTATATTCTAAAATGTAATTATAATTAAATTGGAATATTTTATGGTAGTAGTTAAATTAAAAAACTAATATTAAAGTTAAATTAATCGATAGGGAAGTGATTATATTTTTTCATTTATTGTCAAACAAAGCGCAGTGTTGACTTCCGCCACTTAACACACAATGTCTTGAAAATTAATAAAATTTAAATGGGGAACGGGATGTCTTAATACTAGATTCCCTTAAGATTAATTCAAACAATATTTATTTAACGCTTTGTTGTTCAATTTAAGCGACCTGAAGTTTAGACTTTGGGGGAAACAAATAAAATATCAAAAGCTTCCATCGTTCCTATATATGCTGAAAAAGTAATTCAAAGTAGGTAAAAATTTGAGGCATTTTGGATTTTTCTTGTAAGCAGTTAGTAATATCAGAGAAATAAGAATAATAAGTCTAAATTGCCTGAATACATTTTCTTACACTACTGTTATACTATATACAAATATTTTGAAGATAAGACTGTTGAATTGAATGCGCTTATGCAGGATACTTACCAGTAGAAAGTGTTCGATTTGAATTATTTTTGTATTGGACAGTCAATATAACAGAGAAATGCTACACAATTACATCGCATTAATAGTTTCGATGTAATCCACATGACCGGTTATAGTTACCTCGAGTGCTGACAATGACTCATATGTCACTCATTGTCAGCACCCGAACTAACTGCTCTTTGTTATTTCTATTTGTTCATATTATATCGACAAAGTCGCTAGTAAAAGCCATTTATGTAATTTGCTATAGGTACATTTTTTAAGCTTCACGCTGTATATAGTACCTCGCATATAGTAGTTTACGGGTAAGATATTTTGTTCTCAATAAGACACTTCCGTTCTCCACTTACCGCCAAATTGTGAAGGTATTGCGTGATGCAGCGGAACTCAACTTTGTTTCATTACCTGAGCGAGGAAAAGAAAATATTAAATATTTTATTTCTTCAGTAGGAATCGAATCTACAACCATCGCGTTTACAGGCGCACCACGCCACCAGACGCCACGACAGCCTCTAAAATTAAATTAATTATAGATGAACCATTTTTTAATCTCATAACTTCTAATTTCTCTTTACAGATTATCTATAGCCCTAGAACTTGTGAACAATCCACCAGTTTTCTTCCTCGATGAGCCAACGAGTGGCCTTGATACAGTCACAACTATGCAATGTGTGAAGTTATTGAGGCAATTGGCACGACAGGGTCGGACAGTGGTGTGTACCATACACCAGCCTACTGCATCGCTCTTTGAAATGTTTGATCAGGTAAGAGTAGAATTATTTATTTAATAAAAATAAAAGATCGGTGGAACCGTGATGGTGAAGTGGGATAGCGTCTAAACGCGGTGGTTGAGGGTTTGATTTACACTAGGTGGATTTATGGGGGGAGGGGGGTGCTATTTTCATTTCCTCGCTTTGGTAACAAGGCTACGTAAGTTCCACAACTCAACACACATGGCTTCATAGTAGAACATTTGAGATGTCTTAAATGTAATACTTGTGGGTTACAATCAATTGAAGAGACTGTTTTAAAAATATAATTATGCAGATCAGACCTTAGATAGTTGGTTACTTCTAGATGATTGGGTCTTAAATTATAGATAATAACATTTAATCTTAAAACATAGAAATACAGATTTTGACTCTATCATAGCTCTCTTAAGATGCTTGCGAAGTTGTACGCAACTTTAACATACTTTCAAAATAGAATTGACAAACGTATAGGTATGTGCAATAATATTTGTAGAAAACATCCATTTGTATTTCTAAATGCATTCAAGGCGAATATTGTTACGTAATTTATACCCAATATAGATTTATGTACAAGATTTTTCAAAAACAAATTTTATAGTTCTTTATAAAGTAAGAGAGTTAGGAGAGAACTCGGTTGGCCTTTGAAAACACAGTATCAAAGATACTGGAAGGTCGCGTAAAAGCATGAGTAAAAGTATGAAGAGGTTGATGACAGTGGACGAGGTGAAAGAGGATGTAGAGACGGTAGCGTTTGGCGCTCCATTATCTCTGACTATCCCGCTAGGGATACAGCGTGATGCTAAATTAAGTTATTTATTAACCGACTTCTGTAAGAAAAGGAGGTTATCAATTCGACTGTATTTTTTTATTTATTTATTTTTATTTTTTTAATTATTAAATTATATTGATTCATTATTCATTTAACAAAAACCGGTTACAATTCTTAAAAAAAAATATGTCTACAACTAATTCATCTCGAATTACAAAGATTTTTTTTAAACAGCGAGGACTTTGTTCCTTCGAAGAATTTTGGTACCTGTATCCAATGTCTTTTTGAAAACACGAGAGTCACGCAACCATATGTAACTAGCAGCGTAAACGCGGCTTCGCCGGCTTAAGATTGTTTTGACATTAAAGGCAAAATATGCAAAAAAAAATACTGAAATTGCCTATACGTAATTCTAATATACTAGCTATATTACTAAAAAAATTCTGTTAAATCTGTTTCATACAATGTAATCTTAACGTGAGTTCAACGCCACATTGTCTTGCAAAATCGAAGAACTATTAATCCACCTGAGTAGGAATACACTCACGACGATGATGGCTTCAATTGTGCTTATTTTTTTATTTGTTGACAAATCGTTAAATTTAAATACAAAAATACAAATTTAAATTATTGTTAAATTTGTATTTTTGTATTTAACCTGAAAGTTAATTAATAAAAACTTATCCTCAAGTGCATTCGCCGTGAGATTTAACTATGCATAGTTAAAAAATGACAATTATATAAACAATTCATTATTTTACCGGTTTGGAACATGACTTGACGAACATGGCTATTGTTCCCAGAGAATACTTGTTGATTTATACTTGTCTTTGACCTAGTAAGTTTAATTACAGCTATAGCTATTCTTTTCCGATAAAATAGGCTTTTTTTAACTATTAATTATATTATATTATTTCTTTCTTTTTAATAAATAATAATATTGTCACGAATCGACTCGGTGACGGAATTCTAAGCGCTTATAAAATTATAACTGTAACTTTAGTTCGTGAATGCTTAACAAATGGTACAATATTGTTAAGAATAGTTACCATATCAGGTATCAGGTCAGAAATTACCTTTCTATTTCAATATATTGTCATCGCTTAAGGTGCATCTGCATAATGGCTTTAATTTGAAATTTGCAGCTATAAGAGAGATTCGATTATCCGACCCTAAAATATACAGAGTCGCGATTTTTCGGACTATCAACCGCTACTACAATGAAACGTGAAAAAAATTATATGTATGTAAATGTGTACGTAATTTATACGTGTACCTATAAATTGTATGCACAAAATATATGCTCAAAACCAGCTTTTCTTTATAGATTCAATTATCCGGATTTTCAATTATGCGAATAACTAAAGACAATAAATTAGTCTGGTTAATCGAGTTTCTATTATAATGTAAACCTGTTGTTCATGTTGACCACAAATTAAAAACTGAAAAGGAACATAAAATAAAAAAAAGTTAAATTCATGCGAAAAATATACCCACTTGATGCCATCCTGACACAGTTGCAGGCAGTGGCATCTGACTAAAAACGCCGTGGCCGTGGGTTCTATCCCCGTAAAGAGAAATAACTAAAGATATAGAGCGGCGTTCAGTTCCAACATTCATCCGTGTCGGATAGACAGTTAGGAACAGTCTTATGTAACAGAGAGAGTTCTTATTGACATTTAATTCTATATACGAGTAGTATGAAGCTGAAAAATATATAAATTATTTATTAATATTTAACAAACGTGGCCATAAAACATACTAACTGTTAACAGACGTGTCATAACAATAATAAAAATAACATTTTATTACAAAGGAATAGCATAATATTGTTATTATTAATAAAAGTTTAATATAGTGTTTTACATTAATTACAATAATTATAGCGATACAAACTATCTACTATTACTTGTATACAAGTAAATATACCCTTTTCTATAAATTAAAGATTAAAAGGTTGGTAGTACCTAAATATGTTTTAATTGTTTATCTCACAGGTTTACATAGTAGCTGATGGTCGTTGCATTTACCAAGGCGACACAGATGCAATGGTCCCTTTTCTGAACAGCATAGGTTTGACGTGTCCACGACATCACAATCCTGCAGATTTCAGTAAGTCTCCAAGTACCTACAGAATACAGAAATACCTACCTTTTACATATAGATACATCAGATATGAACAATTTGTATCCAGAGGATGTCCTGACTAATATCTGTCCGATATTTGTTTGTGGGCATACGGGTACGCGACCCCGGATCCTCGAGCCGCCACTCTTACATCCTCATCCAGTCCGTAAGAATGGTGTCCTAACCCCCCCCCCTTCCCCTCCTCCTTTCCTTAGCTCCCTCCTTTTACCTATCCTACCCCTTCTATTTTCCTCTCCCCCCCCGGTTTTTCCCCACAAAGGGGTTTTGGTGGTCAGACGGCAGTCGCTCCAT
>JAEBDU010006992.1:0-54576 GCA_016802625.1 Heliconius numata | reverse complement strand
ATAATCGTTTTAAAGACAGCATCCATACTTTAAAGTATGGAAGCTGTTTCTGTGACAGACAAAAAAATGAAATGAAAATCATTGTTTTACGTTCTATAACATTAGGTATCCAAGGATAGGTCTCCAAGTTTTTCTCAAAATATATCTTCAGTTGTAATTCTATTATATGTTTGTATAGATATTCCCGAGTTAGAATTGAACCCATAACTATCACGCTTACAATCAGACTCTACCAATCTACCACGAGGGTGTATAATTTAATGGTTATTGCGGTATTATAATATTCATATCAATTATATATCTCGACCATATTTCCGCGTGAAATGTTGCTATATTAAAAATGACCACAGATGGTCACTTCCGTGAAATGAACTCTTAAAATAAATATTGCGGCTTGTAATAAATATAAAATTTGTATGGACATATAAATTTCCCATATAAATTCATTTAACGAGTATTGCAGGCTTGTTACGCAGTTTTTGATGACAAATTGTGCCTCATATAATTTACGTTCTAATAATTTTGGGTTAAAGCCTGGTTTTTACTGCGTAAGAGTAATAATAATTAATACATTATAGGTATTTTTAGCTAGACAGTGGGAACCTAGTGTTAAAACACTACGTTCCCCATTTTCTATCAAATTCTGAAGGTATTGCGTGTTGAGTGGCGGAAATCAACGCTGCTTTTTGCTTCAATGGAAATATAAATTTAAATAATTATTTCTTTTCTTCGAATGGGGATTGAACCCACGACCAGTCGCGTTTACAGTCACACCCTTGTGCCCCTGCATCATGACTGGTCTCAACAAAGCTATCTTAAAAGTCCCATTAGGGATAGAAAAGGTGCTTTTCAACGTAAATAATTGGTCACGTTTCAAAAAGGTTCAATCTTTCAAAAGATTTTAAATATCCTTATGTACCTCTACAGTTAGTAGAAACTATTGATATTTTTTAAGGTTCCCTAAATAACAGTTTTTTTTTTTCAGGTACTAATCAATTATAAGTAACAATAAATGGGTAGATGCGTCACTAGTAAAACGCTTAACCACCAGGCAAATGAGTCATCTTTTCTTGTGCCGACGTTCTTCGATTTACGAGACCTTATTACTTAAAAAATAAGGTGAGTTTAATATTAATATGTTAATTATATTGTAAAAATATGTCCTCAACACTGAACCGATTCTGATGAAACTTAGAGTGTATCTCAATTTGAAATATACCACGATATGACTCTTATATATAAACACACACAAATAAACATAATTTATTTCATAAAATACGTAGAGTAGAGTAATTTAAGCATGAAAACAACTGCAAGCGCGAATTCAGTAAATCATTTTCACATCGATTGTCAAAATCAATATAAAATTGAATTGTAAAATGAAATTTCTAGTAAATAAAGTTTTACAAGCTGTTACACTCGAAACGTATAAACCTAAATAATGGCCATCAATTATAAGTTCGGTTTAGATTCATTGTTAGAAACTATCTACGATTATCGATGAATCTAGGCTATTGAAGCTATTACAAATAAAAATTAGATATTGTTATTTATTTTTTTATGTTTGTAATTATGCTATTTGTAGCTCCGGCCTCCAGGTAAGAGAGGGAGAGAGATACCTCGCTTGACCTTCGAAAACACAGTATCAAAGATATTGGAGGAAGATCACGTAAATACCATGAGGATCTTCCGGAGGGCATGTATGAAGAGGTGATGACAGAGGACGAGGCGAAAGAAGTATGTAGAGACCGACTATTCCGCTATAAGTATTTGAAATTTTTAATAAGATAAGCTTTATTTTTTTATATACATTTCATAAATAAATAAATATAGGTTACATATAAGTCTATATAATATATTAAACTAAAAAATATGGACTAAACTCTGGAAAAATGTCGCGATCACGGCGTATGAAGTGTAACCTAAAAATAATTAAATAATATTAAAAAAGAAACGAGTAAAGCTGGGAGGGTACCGCTTGTTATTAATAAATGGAACGAATAATACGAATCTCGGGGGATCAAAAACAATGACTTGCTTATAACCACATTAATTTCTACGCGAAATTAATATTAATTAACGTTTTACAATACGCTCGTTCCTCTTTTGTTCGTAAATCGGAAACCCTGTTGTAGATTTGTGTTAATATCAATTATAATATTGCTTTGTTTAATTTGTATTGTATTCATATAAACTATTCTAATTTTAATAATTTACCTAATCCAAGGAACGAGTGGAGATCGTGGGTTCGAAACTTTTGAATCTAATCTTCGAATCGTTTTCTTAGGGAATTCCGTCATTTTTTAACCGACTTCTGTAAGAAAAGGAGGTTATCAATTCGACTGTATTTTTTTTTTTTTTTTTTTATTTTTTTTTTTATTTTTTTTTTTTATGTTTGTTACCTCATAACTTTTAACTGGGTGAACCGATTTTGATAATTTTTTTTTTATTTGAAAGGTATAGCTTCCCGAATGGTCCCATTTTTTTTTGGTCCATATCTGACAATGGTATCCATGAGAAAATCACATAAGTCTTAAATTTGCATTATGCGTGTGCGCGACTAATAGCCGAATAACTCAATGTCGCGCCAACCGATTTTGATGATTCTTTTTTTATTTGAAAGGGTACACTTCAAGGATAATTTGATGAAAGTTTGGTTAGGTTTCGATTATGGAATCCGGAGAAAATTGAGAAAGTTTGTTTTTTTTGGTAAAAAATTGATTATACTGTAATAGTTACGAGCAAAAACTTTTTAAATTTATGTCAGAAGTGAGATTCTTGATGGTTGCATTTCTTTTCAACCAACCTCAAAAAAGAGGATGTTCTCATTTTCAACCAACTTCAAAGAAGGGAGATTCCCAATTCACCCGAATACTTTTTACATATGTTCTTGTTAATATACCAAAATGTAACTTTGCACAAAAATAATACCTAATTAAATGAAGTTTTACATAGAACAATCACAACCACTTGTTGAAAACCACTACCACCACCATCACCACTCGTTCAAGAAGCATCATTTTAAGATCTACCCATCACTAAAAATCGTAAAATAAATTAATTTTTAACAAAAACAAAAACCGACTTCTAACAATGAACTAAAAAGTGAAAAATAATTATATAAAGATTTTATAATTTTGAAGTCGGTGTCAAGCTAATGCTACAACACCTTTACTACAATATCTAATTACTAAGCCTGTTTGTTTTACTTAGCACCGACTTCAAAATTATAAAATCTTTATATAATTATTTTTCACTTTTTAGTTCATTGTTAGAAGTCGGTTTTTGTTTTTGTTAAAAATTAATTTATTAAATCACAGGTAAGGACGGAGTGTCTCAACAATTACTTCTCTCCTATACTACGAAATACCATAAAAAACGAAGAATTTTTCGCATAACAGTATCTAATCTATAGATCAATAGAAATTAATGTCAATACACTCTGTTCACATACAAAACATTGCAGAAGTGTTCAAACTTTACGCCGTGCTTTTTCTATTCTAAGCATATACTTACCTAAATAATACTCATATGTAAGCTTTATTATATAACAATATTGGCAGGTTGGCTATTTAGGCTGTCTGTCGTGACAAAGTAGCACACGCTTTCCACTGTGAAATCGATACGTTGTGGGTTCGATTCCCACTTGAGGGAATGAAACAATGAATATTTTCATTTTCTCTTTCTTGTAACGAAGCAAAGAGCGACGTTGAGTTCCGCCATTTGACACGCAAAGCCTTCACAATTTGGCGGAATATGGGGAACAGAAGTGTCTTAACTATAGGTTCCCAGGTTCCCCGTACTTACCAACCAAGCTAACAAAACATAACATACATACATTTAAAGAGTGGTCGCTGTCAAAGCACCCGCGGACCGCATATTACATACGAGTACGACGCGATGTTTTAATGAACTCTGAGCTCTCGACTTCTGTTTGATCTTCGCGCTATAATGATGTCTCTTGAAAAATATAATTCTTTTATGTTACGTTTATTTATATGTATAATAATATTATATTTATATATGTATATATGTATGGGGAAAAGTTCAATTGGATAGTAAGTGCCTTGGAGTTCTCAAAACAAAGCGAATATATGCGAAGTACAAGTGTATGTATAAACTAGGTGGTTTTAGATTCTATTCTTCTTTTAGGTACATTTATATGTACGTTGATATATATCAACTCACCGTATTGGTGCGGTACAGCACCTAACGGTAAACGTAGTAGTTGAGGATTCAATTTCCAGTAGTGTGAATCAGTTGTAATAGTGTATTTTCATTTCCTCGTTGTGGTAACAAGATAAAGCGCGGCGTTTTAGTAAATGACTCCAGAAAATGGGAAATGGAGTGTTTTAGTACTACTCTCCGCTTATCCTGTTATATGTAGGGTACCTACATTGTGAAGCTAAAAAAACGTTATGTATCTTTGGTTGTGGGCTCGATCCTCGAGGAAGTAAAATATTAATTTACGTTTATATTTCCATTTCTTCGCTCTGGTGTCAAGGCAAAGCGCGGCGTTGAGATCTGCCACTTGTTAAGTGCCTCCAGAATTCGGCAGAAAGTGGAAAACGGAGTGTCTAAACACTAGGTTCCCTCTGCCTACCCTGCTGTGTGCGGGATATCACGTATATTTTAATAAAATTAAAAGTATTACTAAAAAACCCTATGACACCATTTGACCTAAAACTTCAACAAGACTACTTTAGACTGTGTATAACTGGCACATAAAATGGCGCCCACTCGAAGCGTAGTCCTGGACCGCACTTCACACACGCAGCGACATTTTAATGAACCCTCCAGCTCGACATTTTGAGGACTTTCTATGGATTATACATAGATACCTTTGCAGGTATAGGTAACATGTTTTAGTTCAATTTTTTAAGCTTCACGCTGTAGCTTCTCTTATATAGGGTATACAGAGGGAACCTAGTTAGAAGAACGCCGTTCGTTACTTAAAATTCATATTTCGCGTTGAGTGGCGGAACTCAACACCGCGCTTTGTTTTCGTACCAGAGTGTAAAATTGAAAATATTCCCTCGGGAATCAAACCAACAACTGTCATGTTAATTTTGTTAATATACAAAGCGGTGAGTAGGCTTATTATTAGGTTCCCTTTCCTTTGCCTGTGTTGGACTAAGAATATTTAAAATACATACATGACGAATATGAGGCTACCGTGGCGCAGTGGAAAAGTGTTGGACTATACATTGTGATAGCTTATTGTTTAAGGCTTTAGGTAGAAAATGGAAAACGGAGTGTCTTAACACTAGATTCTTTCTATTCCACTCAAGGATTTTTTTTTTCATTTCCACACTCTCAAAAAAGTTCCTTAAAAGGAACCTCATTTTGTCAGCTATTAGCAGGATACTGTGTGAAGCTAAAAAAAAATATACAAAGCTTTGGTAACTAAAATAAACCAAAATAATTATGAAAAATAAAAGGATATAATGTTTTTCACAAGAAAACTGTAATTGAATTATAAATACTCTAAGATTTCACCAAGCTTAGCTTTAATTAAAAAAATATTTATAAATAATTCATAAGAAAAGCTAACCTTTGAAGATATTTTTAAGAATTTTAAGTTTAATTTCTTACTTTTATTTTGTTGTTACATTTTTTTTGCTCTGGAGTCGAGGCAAATCGCGGCGTTGAGTGCCTCCACTCAACACGCAATCCCTCCCGAATTCGGCGGAAAATGGTTAACCAAGTCTCTTAGCACTAGGCTTCCCCTGCCTACTCTGCTGATTTAAGTGAAGCTGATTTAAATTCATATATAATATTTTTAATTTTAGCCAATTTTATTTAAATAGAACGTGATGGAGCACATAAAATGCCGCTATCCACAGATGAGCACTCCAAACGGCTACGATCCTGGACGACACTTAACGTCGTGCTGCAACATTTTAATGAGCCTTCACTCTTCACTTCCGCTGTACGACTTGAGATAGATAGATAGTTAAAATATTGAAAGTTTTTTTATGCTCTTGACCTGTTATGGAGATTTTAGATTTTAATTATATAGGTCCCGAAAGTAGTGAATAGAAAGCTAGAGCTAAGACACTCCGTTGTGTTATGAAAATAATTTATTCCCAATGGAAAGGAAAGGAAGGAAATCCTGATTTCTATTCAACGGAAATTTAGAAACGTTTTAATAGGCGTCGGTGCATCCTAACAATAGGTTCCCAGTTTCCACTTACCCTGCTATGTATGGAATTCATCGCGACAGTGAAAAAATAATAAAAAAAATCAATTCATATTACTAAATAATTTCTAAGCCACACAGACAAAATCACAAACACAAACCAGTATATAATAATATTAAATTTAACTTAGGTATGTTATAACTAACAATAATTCTAAATATAGTTTATTAGAGCTGCACGAAAAGTTTAAAGGCAATGAAATACACTATCTAGTTAAGATTTACGACGCCCTACGGGGCGCGCCGCGTTCAAACCTCCCACGGGAGCCACTGATTAAATTTTTAGCAAAAATATATATTTTATATTGGATTTACTATATTTTTAGTATCTAGAGATGTATAGGGCAGTGGGTTCGATATCCACTCGAAGAAGTGGAGTATTTAATATTTTTTATTTCCTCGTTCTGGTAACAAGGTAAAGCAGCGTTGAGATGAAGTGGGGAGCGGAAGTGTCTTAACTGTAATGGAGTGATCTTATATTGATTTTAGTGTAAGCAAAATGTTTTAAAATTCATCTTTATGAAAAAATTGAAATTAGATTAAATTACAGCTGAAAATATAAAAAAATATATATATAGATTTGGGTGTAAAAACATTTTTTGTGCCTACTCAGTATAATGGGAAGCAACCAGAACCATATATATAGTCGACATTGGCGAGATTGATTGGTAAGAGAAGTATGGGGAGAACTTCGAGCACACAGTATTGATAATATTGGAGAAAGATTACCTAAAAAGCCTGAGTAACCCCGGAGGCCAAGTATGAAAAGGTTGATTGTGGATAGAAAGAGAGATAAAATAGCGTTAGCGTTTGGCGATCCGTTCTTTTTGGCTATCCCGCTAGGGACAAAGCATGAAGCTACAAAATAACAAAAATAGCAATAAGTGGGAGCAAAGTCACGAAAGGAACATTAGTTTAATATAAAACCTATCTACTGTACGTAATAGCTCATGCAGCTCATTAAAATGAATATTCTAGAAAACTAAAACATGACTACGAAAACGTCCACTAAAACTTGCCAAAACTACATTTTAAAGGGCCTTTATATTTGTTTTCAACTGAGGAAAGATTTATTGTGGAAAACATTAGAATTGTAAAATTTTACAGAATTATACATTTTCTTTATTAGCATGGGATAATGTCAGTTATTTCTTGAAAATAAAGCTTAAAAATGCTTAAAGTCCTTATAATTGTAAAAGGATAATGCAACGTTCGCAGTTGCTATCTCTCGTTAGCGTAAAATCAATTCAAAATTATAATTAATTTTAACTAGACACTTAATTCAAGAATTATTCAAATAGTAATAAACTGTAGTTATATGACTTTTTGTATGTTTTTGCAACTTCACGCTTTGGCGGAGCAAAAATGGCAGGATAGGCTGAAAGTACCAATGTGTCCGTGATGCTGCATTATTTTTTACTCCTCATCATAGCTTTACTTGTACTTCCCTACCAAATACGACGTCACTTATATTGCAATTTCATATCTAGAAAATAGGATTAAATAAAAACATCAGTTTACATAGTGCTGTCACTTGTTGTACGAAGAAATTCAATGGCATATGCTATGTCCTGGAATGACCTGGAAATCTTAGATTAGTAAATGTCCGATAAGTGAAAATTATGTTATATTTATTTATATATTATAATGAAAAACAACCTTCTTTCCAGCTTCATTCCTGTACTCCATGATGGCGTCAGTGCTAAAAGCGGTGATATAAGGACACTTCACTATTTTTTATTTTATATTTCTGTTTGAATAAGGTTTGATTTTCTTTGAACTTTGTAAGTGCACTTAATGTCTGTCAGAAACAGGTGATTATTTCCTTTCTGTTTGAAGCAAAAGCATTGCTCCTATAGATGTGCCTATGTTTTTTATATAATTATTTATTTCATAGAACCCGATCTTTTTTAGGGTTCCGTACCTCAAAAGGTAAAACAACAGAACTCTTATATATAGACCTCTATAGTTCCGTAGAACTAGTGATATTAAATTTTAACTTATAATTTTTAAACTTATAATGCAAATAAAGGAAACATCAGTGAGCGAGTCCGACTTCTATTTAACCAGTTTTTTTGTTGCAATTATTTATCATTTTCATAAATCCATTCTATAGCCTTCATGAATTAAGAATTTTTATCATGCTCCACCGATTTTTTTCTTCCTTTTTTAAATAAAATCAAATAATATCAGTCGAAAAAATCTAAATCTTAAAATAAACAGACAAACTAACATCTTTGCAACCCAACGTACCGTAACAAGTTATGACATATTCACCTAAAACCTAGCCAGGCTAGGCTTCAACTTGGTTGGGCACAAGCACACGGCACACAGCATATTTATTTGGTCTCTCTCCCAAGTGGTTTTCCAAATGATCAAATGCTGTATAAAAGAGACTTTGATTCCGAGCCATTTGACTTTGGGGTGTTCACACATTCACTTTAGTACTTGATTGAAGATTGAACATTGAAATGGTTTCGAGAGGTGGAATTTTCTGAGATTATAGGATTTTTTGGACGATTTGTGCTACATTTTCGCTTGGATGTTTGATGTGATCGATTTGGGAGGCAGAGGGAACCTAGCGTTAAAACGTTCCCCACTTTTCGCCAAATTTTGGGGGCATAGGCTGTATAATGGTGCATTGTCATTGTGCATTTACCGACACCAGATGTATCTCAAGACCATTTAGTCTTGACAAAAATTGATTTGTAAATAAAATATTTATAGGCTTAGATTTGAACCTACAATGGTCATCTTCAGCAATACAAAATTATATCGGCGCTGCAATGACCACATGAGGAGCTTATTAAGCTTTTTTTGAAAATTAATTTATTCTGTACTTATGAACATATAAAAAATAAATATAAATAAAAATTAAAATATGAAATGTTTGAAGTTCACAAAAAAAACAGCTCTTTATATTTATATACGAAAAAACATAAAATTATTTCATTTCATATATTTTATTAACAAAATCGTCCATTGTGGTTGCTGACAGATCAAAAGAAGGCTTTAATTTTAATTAAATGTATATTACACGTTTAAATATGGATACTGTTACTGAAATATTACTTTAATATTATGATTTTTTTTCAATTAATATAATTTCAATTAATATATGTGTGACTAAACGTATACTATGTTAGTTGATCCTCACTCAATGGTTTGATCATATTTATTTTAAAAGGATCGTTTATTTTCGTTATTATTACTCATTTGAGGATAGTCGTTGCACAGGGGCATAAGCGTGTGCCTGTAAAGACAACTTGTGGGTTCGATTCCCACTCGAGGGTCTCAATTCAACTCAAGTAAAATATATTTAATTTTTTTCAGTTCAGTATAGAGGCAAAAACGGCGTTGTGCTCTGCCACTAAACACGCCTCCAGAATTCGGCATTCTCTGTCTACCTTGTCTTGTGGGAAAAGCTAATTATTACTATTAATATATGTATTTTATTATCGTACCTTTAAATTGATGATAATAAATATTACTTTAACTTTAAATATATACGAAATCTTTGGACAATTTCATCTCAATGAAACTAGATCACGAGAACAATAAATAAATTACATTTAATAAAACATTATTAAAATCTTTAAATCAGAAATTGAATTTTATTCAAAAAATAATTCGATAACAATAGTATATATTTGTATGAAAAAAAAAACCAGTTTTTTCCTAAATTGGTTCCATTACCAAGATAAACGTGAAACTCGCAAGCCGTCTTATTCGAGACGAAATCAGATTCCTGATAGCGTGATCGATTTACGTGATGGCCGTCGTTTGATTTATGCCTCTAATTCAAGACTTCATCTCCTCATATTATTAACCAATCAGGTTCAAATGTTTTTAGTAGTTAGGCTTTATTGTAGTTAGTTGTTAAATAAATATATGTTTTTGTTTTTCAGGTAGGCGGAGGGAACCTCGTGTTACGACAACCCGTTCTCCATTTTCCGTCAAATTCAGGAAGCATTGTATGATGAGTGGCGAAATTCAACCATTTATTCAACTTGCCTCAACATCAAAGCGACGAAAATGGAAATATTAAATATTTCATTTCCTCGAGTAGAAAACGAACCTGTCACGCTCACAGTCATGCTTAGCTACTGCGCCACGAGTGGCCTCAATAATTTTTTTAAATACCCACTTAATCAATAAGGAATCTATTACAATTGAATTGATAATATCAACATTTCTCACCTATTTCAGCTCCAAAACCCATTGGGTGAACATAAATATACGTTAAAATGGGTTTCAGTTGACTAGATTGATAACTCACGCTGACACCCGTTGGGTGCTATTTGCGAACACTACACACCTATATTTTTTCTAATTTCTTGTGAAAACAGAGAAATTTTAACTCTTTTTGGTCCACGTAGAGTTTTATTCAGCTTTTGTTCTATCCTCCATGCGTGATTGTAGGCAGTACGGAGAAAATTGGACCCATTTATAGGGAATGATGGTACATTTTAGCGAAGTAAAAAGCATTTTTCACAGACTCGGTTACTTCTAAATTGTAATTGTTATGTTGTTAACACAGTATTTTTTTCCGATATTAATTTGAACTTATAGTTTGATGTTGTTGAAAATGGTATTTAGTGTTGAAATGTGTTGTTTGTGTGAACTTTAATATGTAAAATGGAAAATCTTCTATTTCCCGTTTCCATAGGAATTTCGAGAAATCCTCTCCTCATTGCTCCTTTACTCTCTTTAATCTACCTGCATGCCAATTTTTAACTTTGTAAATCCAATAAAATAGAACTTCCGTGACTGTATAACACTAAAACTTGGTATGTCCTTAGGAAGCATATGGAAGCACTAAGGGAAAGATTCCTCAAAACTCCTACTAAAGCGAAAAAAAAACAGCATTTTTCATTTTAAAATTCATTAAGGAAAATAGTGCTTTAACCAGTTCCATATAAAAGGAATCACACAAGTCTGACTTCAGATAGTGCAAAGTTGGCTCGGCATTGTGCTGTAGATCGAATCAAACTTGTATTGTTATCAGGCGCGGCTCACTAACCTCCACTCTTAATAGACAAATGTTTATGTTAAAAGCTGAACGCGGGTTAAATAAAAATCTCATCAGCTTCCCGCTGTATCCCGCACACAGCAGGATAGGCAGAGGGAATCTAGTGTTGAGACACTCCGTTTCCCACTTTTTTGATAAAATGTTAGCTTTCATTTTGAAACTGTTAGCTTCATGCATCTAAGTATTATGTTCAAAGAGTGAATTAGTGACTAAATTAGTGATTTTTCTTCCGAATAAGAAATTTTGAATGGAGTAACTTAATAACTGACTTTGTCTTTTAAAGCGGGGAAACGAAAAATATTACTCCGAGTTGGAGTCGAACCAACAGCCACCACGTTTATTATTCAGGCGCCATGATGGTTACTAGTATCATATTAGCTTAACAAAGAAATTAATTTTTTAATATTTATTATCGGAAGGAGGAAATTCAAATATGTTGTAAAATACTAGTAGAATACTCGTATATGGCACAAAATAATTTATCCCAATTGAATGAAAATAAAATAGTGAAAGATATATATATCTATATATTTATTTTAACTTCTACAGTATATTTGAGGTTCTGTTATAAATAATAACAAAAAAATAAAAATTATGTAATGTATTAACTATATTGAAGAAAATCTTATAACTTCAGACAGCATCTTATTGCTGAGATAAGGAAGCCGAGGCACCTCGAAGCACTTGCCTCGCACCAGTTTACCAACGAATGCAATTAAAGTGTATACGCTAATGCAAATAACCAGTTGTATTATATTTGGTTATAGTTTCGCTTGAAAGCTTTCGAATGCAATTTTTTTATACTTAATTTTAATGAACAATAAGCTTATCTTAAGCTTTTCTTTTCTTAGTTACGTAAAAGAGAAGAAAATATGATTATTTTTAAAATGGTTTTTTAGGATTTTTCTGCATTTTAACCCACTATCCCTACGGCTTTTTTTATAGAAATAAGTTTATTACATTTTTTTGATAAATCCTACATATTTAATATTTTTTATTTGCCCGCCTATAGCAAAGTAGTCGTAGTAGTAGAGTAAATGAAAATTGATTATTTCATCCGAGTTAGAATTGAACCCACAACTATCATTTTTACAGTCAGATGCTACGTTAAAGGTGCCACATGCCTAACAGTTTTATTAGAAGAACTTATTTAACGCAAAAACCTATTTTATATCACTTCTAATTTTCGAGATAAAAGTAAATGTCAAAGTCAGCGAAATGCGAGAAAAAAAACAATGAGTGGATTAGGATCAAACCTTATTTACTCGGCCTCCCCTAATTGATACCCGTATCAATTTTAACCACAGATGGAGCTATGAATAAAGCGTTTTAATATATTTTTTAGAGGGCCTCGTGGCGCAGAGGCATAAGGCGATTGTAACGCGATGACTGCGGGTTCGGTTCCCACTCGAGGAAGTGAAATATTTATTTATGTTTATATTTCCATTTCTTCGCTCTGGTGTCGAGATAAATCGCGACGTTGAATTCTGCCACTCAACAAGCAATACCTCCAGAATTCGGCAGAAAGTGTGGAACGGAGTGTCTTAACACTAGGTTCCTAAACTCTTGTGCCGCTGCCCACGACGCGACGGCCTCACACCACCAATTAGTATAATTTTTAATTTTGGTAAAGTTTCAAACTAACACGCGCAGGTTCAAGTCCGGCCACCTCTAATTTTTATACTTTTTTTATAAATAAACTTTTCTAAAATATTTACTTGTACCACTTTCCTTATGGCCCGCTTGGGCAGTGTTCGTTAAATCATATTGTATACGTACATGCCACCTATGTATGTATATTTGCGCGTTAGTTTTAGCGGATAGATGAATTTAGGCGCTAATCATATTTGTTAATCGTAACGCATGACCAACAAACATAATTAAATAGTAGTATGTCCATAAAATAATGTTATTTTTTCTTATTTTTTATACAAACTTTTTCTATATATTAAAGATTTGTTGATTTGGTCAAGTTTACGTGAATAGAAATATTAAAAACAGAGACTATTAGCTCTACTCTTGATTCATTTAGAACACAATAAAATGGTTCCGGCACATGTTTCAGGCTATAGTGGCGCAGCAGCACAGTTGTAGGTTCGATTTCCACTCAATTCGTCACTCGAAAATCTTAACAAATTGGGAATGGAATATCTTAGCACTAAGTTTAGCGTAGTGTTCTTTTTTGAGTTATGTATAATACAATTTTCGCTTGTTTGATTGTCTAACAAAAAATTTTGATTAACATTTGTTATAACCAAACGCGAAAACAAATATACGATATCTGAAACAAAAATATTTCTAAAACATATATTACTTTCAAGCACAGAATGGCGGCTATAATATTTAATAGAAAATTGTAAACGACAGGACCAACTCATGGACGCAGCAGTAATGGCTCGAGGCTATGGACGTGTTGCGTGAAATGATTGTATTTTATTAATTGTATGTACATCGGTTTAACTGGCCTTATTCATCGGATTTTGACCGAAATAACTGCTTATTTTTGTATTTTTGGGATTTTAGAAACCATGGTGGCGCAGCGGCATAAGAGTGTGAGTGTAACGTGATGATTGTGGGACTGAACCCACTCGAGTAAATGAAATATTTATTTACATCTATATTTTCATTTCTTCGCCACTCAGCACGCAATGCCTCCAAAATTTGGCGGTAAGTGGGGAACGGAGTGTCTTGACACTAGGTTCCCTCTGCCTACCCTACTGTGTGCGAGATATAGCGTGAAGCTAAATTTAAATGACTAATTGTGAAATAAGCTGTAGTGCTTTATTTCCTCGTTCAGATAGGTAAAACGAGGTATTGACTTCCACCATTTAACACACACTGTTCCGTGTCAAACCATAGGCTCTTATCAAATTAAATTAAGGGTAAAAAACTTTGATTCTTCAAAATAAAATATAAAAATAAATGCTAAATAAAGCATTATAACTTTTTTTTCTGTTACCCGAGCAAGAATTAAAAATAGAGTTGCTATTTTTCGTATAATTTTGTTTCAAAAATAATTAATACTAAAAGAAATAATAAAAATAAGTTCATTTTAAATTAATTTGTTGAATGTCAAGTATAATATTTAAAGTCGTCTCAAAATGCAAACTAACTTTCGCTAGTTTATTATAGCAATTTCTGTTTCGCAACTTATAATAAGCTTAAATTTTTACTGCGATATTAAAATTTAAAAATTAAAAAAAAATATTTTTTATACTAGCTGCTCTTGGGCACCCCTTGACCATTTGTTTTTTATATTTCACGAATGTTTTTCTTTTTATTTATCTCTTGCAAAAATAGGATAATGACAGTACTAATAATATTATTTTTATAGCTTCACATTTATTTCCTTTGACGCCGTCATAGCCCTGGTCTACTTTTGAAGGAACATAATACCTGACGCCAGTCGTGGCTTAGGGGCACCAGCGTGTGATTGTGAACACGACAGGTTATGGATTCGATTCCTACTCCAGGAAATGAAATAATTAAAATATTAAATATTTTCAGTTCTTCGTTCCGGTGTCAAGTCAAAGCGCGACGTTGAGTTCCGCCACTCAACATATAATACTACAGAATTCGCCAGAAAATGGTGAGCGGTGTCCTAACACCAGGCTCCCTCTGTCTACTCTGCTATCATGAATAGGATACAGCGCGAAGCTGAAAAAAAGTTCACCAGATCCACAATCCAGCACAACTAAAAAAAAAGCGTCGCGGCGTTTCGCGTCTGTGGTGACTGTAACGCGACGGTTGTGGGTTCGATCCCCACTCGAGGAAGTGAAATATTTATTTACGTTTATATTTCCATTTCTTCTTTGGTATCGAGAATGCGCTCAACACCCAATGCCTCCAAAATTTGGCGGAAATTGGGGAACGGAGTGTCTTACACTAGTTTCCCTCTGCCTACCCCGCTATGTGCGGGATACAGCGTGAAGCTCTCACAACTAAAGGTCTTTGTTAAAAATCCTCAACGGCACAAAGCTTTAATACTGTATGCTAATCAAGCCGGACTGTAAAATCAATCCCAGTGGCTCGCTCAGTTCGTTAGTCGGCTAATGAAATCGGATACAGTACGTGACCGGCGATCCGTATTGTCTCTTTGTTTTCTTTGATTGCTTTTTGTAAGTACTATACGAGCTATAGGATAGCCAATTGTGTTTTATGGTTCAGGAACTGAAAATTTTTAAATAATTTCAAGTATTTTTTTTGTGTAATTCCCGTTAAGTTCTTGTTTTACGATTTTAAACATGGATAGATCTGAAAAGGATGCTTCTCGCTCGTAAAACTTCAATATAATTAGGTATTATTTTTGTAAGAACTGAACATTTTGGCATATTGAATAGTATGAAGTAAGCCTAACAAAAGGTAAAACTGCTGTATTTCGTCAAGGAATACTTCGTTATCATAAAAAAATATATTTATTTGCAATTGCATTTAATTAAAAAAATACAACATTCATAAAAAAAACATAGAAATAAAAACACCGTATATAAAGTTACTACACTATTAGTTTAACTATCTATGTACGTAGTAACGAACGCACGCGAAACATAAATTTGATTTGGCTATACTGAATTTTCATGGCATAGTTCACAGCTGTTTGTCCAATTGAATTTATTTGCGTCGCATTTTATGTATAGAACCTAATTCTGTACGTATAGCCAATAGAAAAATATGTTTTTCTACGCAAGTGCTAGAATTGCTAGAATTGCTAAAGAAATAATTAATTAATACCATATTGTTGTAACTTTATCAAAGCTGCATGTAGGCAAAGCAGGGTTGAGTTCCGCTACTGCAATACCTAAGAATTTCGCGAAAAGTATAGAGTAGTGTCTTAATGGGAACGGAGCTTCCTTTTACCCTGCTATGTGCGGGCTTCAGCGTGAAGCTAGAAAGTCGACCAAATAAAGAGTGTTACAAATTAACTCATTTATAGGATAATATTGCAACCAAATATCCGAACTTTATTCATATATTGTACTAGTTAATTTAAAAAAAAAGATTATAAAAAACAAAACGCAGCAGTTTATGTACCATGGCAGATAAATAAAAATAATTAAAAGTAGAATGAATTCCTTGAGTGGGGTTCGAGTTCTTCACCTTAACCGTCCACCAGGTCTCAGATATTTTCCATGACGCGGTGAAATTGCATACTTATATTACAATTTCTTGAAGAATTTCCAATTCTGATTTCCAATAACACACTAACTGCCCAGCTATTGCTATTGACATACACCAGTATTACTTGTTCAATAGCCTTTGACGTGACGCTTATATCGCGTTAGCAAATAATCCTAAATCAAATATTAATAACGACCAAAGGAAATTTGTACGAATATAAATCCATCTTTTATATTTTAGGGCTAAAAAGTTAAATTAAATATTAGGGCTAAGCAGGGCTACTAGTAGCCCTACATTCTAATAGAACCTATTAAGTGAATGAGTCAATATTTTTAATATGTATGAAATCAATAAATGAATACACATATACAAAAAATAAATATTATAAAATAAAATAAATACATCGACTGCATAAAACTAAAAAAAACCGAACAAGCACGAGTCGGACTCGCCCAACGAGGGTTCCGTACAAAAATTGGAAACATTGCCTTTAAACTCTATTTCCAAGCATTGCAGAGATGAAGCCTCTTGACTGACACACAGACAAACACACGGACGGGAAACAAAGTAATTTTATAATTTATTCCTTTATTATATTTTCTTAAAAGGTACAGAACTTTAAAAAACAAGCGCAATAATTCATTAGAAATAACAGTTTTTATTTTCAACCAACCAACCAAAAGAGCATAAGGCTCGTGTCCTATTACAACCAATTTTGTATTACCCTAAATATTTTTTTTTATGTAGTAACACTTTTATAGTATTTTATTATAGTATAGTTGGAAGGACTATAAATTAAAAATCCATATAATAAATTCTATCAAGCGGGAACCCGCTGGATTCAAAGGGCGTAGGACCGGACGGAGTGGCGAGCATTGGGGGAGGCCTATGTCCAGCAGTGGACCTTAAAAGGCTGAAAAATTCTATCTCCTTTAATATTTATAAAAGTGTTCATATTTACTTTTTTGTTAAGTTCATATTTACTTTTCTATAATAAAATAAAAATTGAAATTTCATATAATATGTACCTACCTACATCCGATCAAAATTGAAAACTGTTGAACGAACTTCCTGTATTTATTTAGTAACTTTGCGAATAAATTGAAAATTCAAACATGTCTAATCCAGTCTAGGGCTCCAATTATGGCGTCGATCCTAAACAAACAGTCCCAAGCACATATTTAGATTAAAATTTGACCGATTGTAAAAATAATATTGTGAGGTTGATATGGTAGGGTAAGGCTGTGGCTACAAAAGTTTTGTTTTCTTTTACTTTAATATGACTTTTGTACTTTTTTCAATTATAATGAATGTTAAATTGAGTGGAGAGTTAAATTAAATATCGAAGATGCAAATGAAAATTATGCTTTGGCAATGTAGTGTCGTAACACTAAATTCCCTCTGCCTACGTTCCTATATGGATGGAAATGGTCATACACCAATTAATATATTTATAGGTAAATGGAAATATAATAGAGTAGATTAGATAGCACAATAGGCGGCCTTATCACTAAGTGAGCGATCTCTTTCAGGAAGTTTATTTAGACATTTCGAGACACTGACTGAAAACTAGAGACAATATATTTCACTATGTGGGGATCGTATCCACTGTCCAAAGATGGTTTCATATTAAGTAAAAAACAAAAAAATTATGATATACTCGTAAATGAGATGTAAACTCACGATATTGCCGCGGTTAATAATTCACGATATTGTACCATAAAGCAGGGTAGACAGAGAGAACCTAGAATCAAAACACTCTGTTCTTCCTTCTCTGCCCAATTATCAAATGTTAATCGATGGAACTGAACGCCGTTTTCCTTTCCAGAGAAAATACAAGGAAATGGGAAATCTTAATAAATGACTAACAAATAGTTTCCCCTACAGCCCGACCATCACGATCAGCATACGTTACAAATGACCCCCATAAATACGGATTGAGCTGTGAAAGCGTTTCCTTGTACATTCTCATGGTATGTTGAGGTGAAGTTATGGTTTAAATTATTACCCATTTCCAATTGATATAATATATGTGATTTTTTATTGAATTTAAAGTTAAAATTATTTAATTTCTATTAATTAAAATACCGTTGAGTTCATATTGGGGTAGTGAGACAGCCTCTAACGACAAGTGTGATTTTGATTCCCACTTATGCGGAAGAAAGCTTAAAGCTGAAAGAAGGAAAAATTTACTTTTATATCATTTTATAGATTTATTAATTATGTTTCTTGTTATTTTCGAGAGAGTTGTTGGTAACATGAGAGTTTTATCAAAATCACTATAAATGATAATTATAATTATTGTTATTTGTAGCTCCGTCCTCCACTTACGGCCATTCCGGTCATGGCGTGTTGGGTCGCGATCCCCAACACCATATTCGTGCACGTGGTGGTGATGGAATGTTGCATTCCTTGAATGGTAGTGTCAAGCTGAAGCGTCAGCTTTCCATAATGGACTCCCAATCTCATCACCGTAACCGTATTAAATCTTCGTAGCGTTTGTCTCTCCGTTCTCTCTGGCTACCCCGCTAGCCTAAGCTAGTATATTTTTCTATATTAAAACTAAAGTAATAACTATAATTAAAAAGATTGTTAGTATTTAAATTGTTTTTATTCTATGCATTCTCTTACTGTATACGACAAAGAAATGCTTTACCTTTAGCAATCTTTTTCATTTCAACTTCATTCGCTTTTTTTAATAAAACTTGAAATATAATAACGTAATGAAACAGAACTTTCTATTAAATTATATCTTAAGTACTTTTATATAAATGCTTACGAGTGTATATAAGCCCAAATTGGGGGGAATGACTATAATATATCATTATAATAATTATCTGAGACAGATAATTGTCTATTCCATGGTTGTAGGTTCAATTCCGATTTTGGGGTATAACTTGCTCGAAATATGTCTCGAAAAGTGGACAGAAAATGGTGAACGGAGTGCTTTGACACTATAAATAACACTATAAATAACATTTGATTTGAATTTGAATTACGTTTATGGTTTCGAAACAAAATTTCCCAGTTTGTCTTACTTAAGACACGTTCTCTACTTTCTGCCGAGTATTTTCCAGATATTGCGTATTAAGCAGCGGAACTCAACTCCGCGCAATGCGCAATTCTTACCGGAGTTAATAAATAAAAATATGAATAAATAATAAATCATTCAGTGGGAATCGAACCCACTACCGTCGCGTTTACAACCACATGCTTGTGCCTCTATGCCACGACGGACTCTAGCGTTAAATTACTGCATTATACTCGCAAATCGTCTCGAATTTCCAATTTACGATTTACCAATCTTCTAAGCGATAGATAAATGTCATAAAACGACCATAAAATAAATTAAATTTTACGTACGAATTTTTAATGGTTTAAATGGCTGTAGAATTTTAACTGAGCTCATTCTATATCAATATGGAGACCGCCTTGTTTATAAGTAAGTTTTAATGTATTTAATTTTAATAATTAAAAAAAAATATTTTATTTATATTTTTCAGCTTTACGCTGTATCTCTTATATGACAAGATAGGCAATCAATTTAGTGTTAATGGACACGGTTTCTAAATTTTCGGCCAATTTTCGAGACGTTGCATATTGAGTAGCGGAACTTAACTCCGCAATGATTTTATTACTGGAGCAAGGAATTAAATGTAACCTATTTTGTTGGGTTCCACCACTCAACACGCAAAGCCTCTAGAATTCGGCGGCAAGTGGGAAATGGACTGCCTTAACACTAGGTTTCTCCTACCCTGGTGTGTGTGAACGAACGCTAGAATTTTTTTTAAAAGAATTTCATATATATGTAGGTATTTCAATTATCATCGGCACTATAACCGAAGCTTACATGCCAGCTATAAAAATATATGAAATACGAAAACAAAGAGATTCGGACCTCGATGAGAGCTATTACGATATGAGCTTTTTAAAAAAGACTAAGAAAAACAACAATAATGTGAAACTTGAAACACTTGTCAGTAATATCATTTTGAAATTACAAAATTTATCGAAGAGAGATCGCCCTGATGACGACGATGATGATGATTTTATTGACAAAACAAGAAGTTTACCAGTACTTATTTACAAGTGAGTATATTTATGTCTATTTCTAACACGTACCGAGGTAGGCAAAGGGAACCTGGGAACCTGTTAAGACACTTCGTTCCTATGAAGACATCGTCGTCCCTCATTTTCCATTGAATTCTTGAGGCATTGTGTTTTCAGTGGCGAAATTAATCTCCGCGCTTTGCTTCGAACCAGAGGGATGAAATGAAATTATATTTTTTTTCATCGAGTGGTAATCGAACCCACAAACTGCCGCGTTTATAGCCGCAAACTTGTGCCCCTTCACCACGACTCATCTCAGTAAAGGATATAAAGATTAAAATATATATTTTTTATTTCGCTTCATTTCGCAGGAAACCAAAAAGAGACGACCTGCTACAAAGTCTTTTAGGTTCTGCACTGCGAAGTCAATTTGGCAAGTAAATTTAATGTTTTCTTGTAAATTTAGTTAGAAAATATATTTACAAATTAACTGCACGTTTGCCATTTGTTTTTTTATCATCTTTTTTTTTTAATAAAAAAAAAATCTTATATTTTTCTTTTATACAAATTGTAGTCCGTTTGCGAGTAGCGTAAAATACAAAATTCCGTTTTCTTGCCCTGTGATTTCGAGAAACCCTCACTTTTCCCAAGTTTCTTTCCGGCTTTACGCTGTATCACGCACACAACAGTGTAGGCAGAGGGAACCTAGTGTTAAGACACTCCGTTTCCCAGTTTCTGCCGAATTCTGGAGGCATTGCGTGTTGAGTAATTCATAGTAAAATACAATTTCATTACCACGAGTGGGATTCGAACACACAAACCCTGTCCCACTGCACCACGATAGCCCCAAGCATAGAAAGAAAAATATTAATAATTTTATTGTTTCACAGATGTCGAAGACAGAACAGCGCCTCCTCGACATGATCCTTTAGAATTTGATTATTAAAAATATGTAATACTAATAAATAAAAATAATTTCCTTTTATTTTCCTAGCCTAAAATTACATGTTCCAAGCCAATAGTTAGTTGTATTGTAAGTTACCACTTCGTGCCAAATTTCATAAACATAGGACCAATATTTCTATTGGACCTATATTTATTCTTGACTACATGGCGTATTTCATACAAATTCGATGCATCTTTTGATTGCGTTAACTTAGAAACTTGTTCTTTTCTGAATATTTGCTATAATTGTAGCTTGATACTTTCACATAATTTTGAGATAAATTATCTTCACATACGGAGAACAGAGTGATCCGTTTTTACCCTTTTAATTAAGGAATCCTAAAAAAAAGACATATTGGTGTAGACTGAAAGTTAAAAAATTAAAAAATATATATTTGAAACTACATTTCTTATTAATAGACTGGAGCCGGGTTCAAGGGCAGCTTAAAATATTATTTCAATAAAAACTATTAAGTAAAACACTTTACATTTAGGAAATAAATATCAACATTACATGTCCCGTAAATCCCAACAAAACTAAGACTTAAGAACTTAAGGTATAAGACCGTGGCAGTCACATCCCGAAGAATTCAATATGAAAGCAGAAAGCAATAGTTGCCAATACGTGAATCCCGCAAAGCCAGGTAACAAATCGAGGCCATCCCGCGCAATCCTGCGATGCCGGGATCACTGTGGCGCTTATTCAATTAACGAGTGAAAAGTTTGCTAGCGCTACACTATTTTTGTTTGGTTTACGTGAAAATGTTGTATAGATGTAAAATATTGTAAAATTGTTTACTATTTTGAATGTTTTTCTTGTTGTGTTTTATTCGTATGTTCAAATGTGATATTTATGTGTTCGATTACCGTTTGGGGCAATGAAATATTTAATAATTTGATTTCCTTGCTCTGGTTACGACGCATTGAGTTCCTTCACTCAATACTCAATAGGCAATGTCTCAAGAATTCGATGAAAAAAGAAAAGGGAAGTATCTTACTGTATATTGAATGTCTTAACTATAGGTTCCCTCTGCCTGCCTGAGGGATAAAGTATACTAAGTGTATTATAGTACCACAAAAAAAAAGCGTTCCCTATACCAGGGCATACATCCCCGTATGTATCTTTTTCATTTACATATTTTATTAATATTACTATCACGACAAAATATAATAATTAATTATTGAACCCATAAAACACCATGTTATATGACAATTTTAATCTTTACTTCACTAATAAATTTTGACGATAATAAAATACAATAGGCTTACTGTTAATTGTCATCCTTGAAATTTAATTTGTGTATGTTTAAAGTCAAATTTACATACATTTGTTTAGATAAATAAATTTACAAATACTGGTTTAACAAGCTTTTAGGAATCGATACGAATAAAGATAGTAAGTACGTTATTTTTAAAATGCTTTTCAAATGTAAATATCAGGAAGATAAAAAAAGACACCTTATAGATTTTTTTAAAGTAAGGAAACTTGGGAACCTTGTCTCTGTCACTGCCGTTCCTCACTTTCCGCCGAACTCTGAAGTCATTCCGCCGAAATTCTGAGTAGGAGGAATATCCTCCGTCCTAGAAAAAATAATTCTCATGAATTTCTTCGGGAACAGTATAAAAGGATATTTAATAGTACGGAACCCTCCATATGCAAATATAACACAAGCTTGTTAAAGTTTTCGTTTTCTTTTATTGACTATATTTTTTACATTTGGATGATAAATTAATTGTAGCATATTTTATAATGTACGATACGACTTCCGGGCTTATTTGTGTTATTTGTCAGAATTGCTGCGTTGAACGTGTATATTATAAACAAATAGCATTTTAGTAAGTTTATTATAGCAATTTGAGAGGCATTTTTTATATACGTCACAAAAAAATTCTGCTCGAGTTTATAAAATAGAGCCTAAAGTTTATCTAAGATTAAATAAAAAAAGTCGGATACATGAAAAAAATCACAAATATCGTATCGTGGTCGTATCGTCATTGTAGATACTATAAATATTTATTGAGTCATTATTATAATGTATATCTTATATTCAGTTTACACTTGACACCCAATGGAACACGTTATCCATGATGGAAGATTCAACGAAACAAAAGGTATTGGTATTGTGCCTATATATTTTTGAGACCAGCTAGAGTGAAAAGATTCCATTATCCACTTTTCGCCAGAATTCCAGACATTATTTATTGATCAACACGCAAGAATAAAAATTTATGTCCAACTACGCAGCTTCATTGGTTAAGAGCGCTTGAACGATTTCGGAGAGGTACAGATTCGAGTCCCGGTACGATAATTTTTAGGGTTCCGTATCTGGAAAAGAAAAATTGGAACCCTTATAGAATCACTTTGTTGTCACGAGATCACGAGATCGCGTGGAGATTTTCAATTGAAATTAACATCAATGATATAGGTCTTGAAGCAAAGAAAAAATACAGCTTCTTCAAAACAATAAAAAAATACGAGCATTTATGTACCGATTTTGCTGCATTTTGTAAGAAATTCACTGCGGAATCAAAACCTAAATTGTACTTCCCGTGGACCTACAGTTATGAAATTTGGTACAAAGTGAGCACTTACAACATAAATAAAGGATTTCCGAAAAGTCAAAGTGTATAGGAATTTCATAAAAAAAATCATTACAAACTTAGATTAGTAGTTCAATTCACACAAAATTTGCGGGCAAACTTAAGTTGGTAAATTTTTATAAGTTATACTTCCCATTGACTTACAGTCCTGAAATAGATACGGAAGCCTCGACGAGTCCAACTTACTCTAAGCCGGTGTTTTTTTATATATTTTTAAATATATTTCTCTATATTGCAATAATAGAAAAATATTTTATTTACAAATCTTATATATCTTTACAGGCTATAATAATAATGGGAATGGTGACCATTTCCATATCAAATGGTTTTATCTATGGCCAGACAGCTGGTATGGCGAGAAGTCTCAAAAAAAATGAAGAAAATCTAAATTTTAGCCCCACTGAAATATCTATGATTGGTAAGTTTGTTATTATTACGCAAAGTACTCAACGTGCAATGCCTTCAAAATTCTGTAGAAAGTGGAGAACGGAGTATCTTAATATTTTATTTTCTCTGCCTACCCTGCTATTGCGGGCAGCGGAAAAAGCATGAAGTTGAAAATAATAAAGAGAAAATCAAATCAATTTTCGATATATACAAAATACTCGTATATTTACTAAAATATTTGTTTTCCAGCGTCCGGAGTACCATTGATTGGGCTTATTGGCTTCACACTAGCCGCTCTGTTTTGTAATAAAATTGGTCGAAGATGGAGTTTCATACTATTTTCAATTCCTATTGTAATAAATTGGATAATTTTATACTTTGCAAGGGACATGTTTACTTTTATGCTTTCAAGAACATTCGGAGGTATTGGACTAGGAGCACTTTTTACTTTGAAAATATGTACTACATCAGAATATATGTCACCCAATAGTAGAGCATTTTTTCTAAATTTGGTCACAACTGCTGCACCAGCCCTTGGAACGGCTGCAAGCCATTGCCTTGGTATCTTTTTAGACTGGAGAATTGTAGCACTTATAGCAATCATTCCAGCTGCATGCGGTGTAATCATTCCATATTTCTGGGTAGAAAGCCCTCAATGGCTAGCGTCGAAAGGAAAATATGAAGAGTGTGAAGAAGCTTTCTGGAAATTACATGGAAAAAATAAAGTTACCCAAGTTGAGCTGAAGCTTTTATTGAAAATGGAAGCGGCTAAAGTAGAAAACGATAATTACACTGTCAGCTCTTGGAAAAAACTATATTTAGCATCTAAGAAAAAATACTTTTGGGATTTAATGTTAGTGATGCTTTTTATTAATGCGTATTTAGCAGCTGCTGGTAAAATAAGTTTTAACTCTTTAGCTACAGTCATCTTAGAGGACATAACTGGTTCTTCAAATATTTTATACTTTACCCTGGTAGTCGACGGTTTCATCACAGCTGGATCATGCCTGTCGTGTGTTTTAATAAAAAAAATGACAATGCGTACTATGCTTTTCACAACAGGACTTTTAGCAAACAGTTTGTTATTAGCATTAAGTCTATGCTTATTTTTTAAGAACAATGAAATTTACTTTCAATGGATTAATATTAGCTTGTTAGCTTTTTATTTTCTAATTGTAAAAGCTGGACCTTACCCTGTTTTAGAGGCGTTGTTGGGAGAAATATTTCCTTTAGAAATTAAGATTAATTGCTTCTTTTTATCTGGAATCGTTATGGTTGTGTCTTCATCTCTATCAATTATGCTGATGTCAGCAATAGTAGCGTCTGTCGGATATTCCGGACTATTTTTATTGAATCTAATCATAATGTCCATAAGCTTGGGGTATATTTGGATAAGATTACCGGAGACCAAAGGGAGGACACTTCAAGAAATTGAGATTTATGTTAAAACTAAGAACTTTGAAAATATTCAAGAAGTTATCAATTGTGATCAAATAAAAGCTTTAATATAGAATATATATTTTTTTGTTTTACTAAGCACAGAATATTGAATATTTTAGTATAAATTTACGTATAAATCAGTTACACGTGTAACATTCATACGTTTATAGCAAAAATTTAAAAAATGACGAATGAGCACTTCTAAGGTAAAAATTATATTTAAAAACATATATTTTACATTTTTTAGTTAATTTGCACAAAATCGTGTTATTAAGTTTTTTAAACAATTACATTTAAAGAAAAATTTTAAATCGCCAATATCTCGGAAGATTCAAAATTTTAGGCCATGCATGCTATATGGCGTAAAAATAATTGGAAAAGACCTCCTCTATCGCCTGTATCAAGTGTGTTTGTCCATCTATCTACCAATCACCCTGTATACGTAAACAATATAGATAGTGTACATATAAGCTGTAATTGTGTAAAATCAACATATTCATTGGCTAGATTTGGTTAATGCTTGATATTGTCACATACAAACATACGAGTACTTGATCAGTGACAATGTCTCAGGAGACTGCGAAGTGCGGCTATGAAATATGGGATTAAATTAATAAAATTTAAACTGTAAACGTGATGGTTGTGAGTTCGATTCCCACTTAGGGAAGCGAAATATTAAATATTTTCCTTTACTTTGAATACCATCATTGATATAACGTCTTGAAATTGTTCAATAAGTGCTGAACGGAGTATTTGGACACTGGGCTCTCTCCACTCTCCCATTAAGCTAACAAAAGAAAATACATCTCAATATAATATTACATATTATATGATCAGCTTTAAAGTAATGGCCTATCACCAACGTCAATACTGCTCCTTCGCTTCAGTTGCTTCTAGCTCACGTCAATCAGAACAAGATTGGATTATCTGTAACGATATACTCGACAAAATGGTAGAAACGTTGTAGGTTTAATATTATAGCATTTCTTTGTAGATTATTAAAGTAAATTAAATAAATTGGTTTTTAAAATTAAGTAAAAATATGTATCTATATATTTATATACATATCTGATTCCTTATTTATATTTTTGGAGCCTTATGAAGTGTCTAGCAAGATAGGCCTAATAAAACAAAATCTATAAAAATGTCTTTATAAAATTCAAAATTCATAATGAAAATAACCTCATATTATTGTTATTATTTTTTTAATTATTGGAATATTTTAAGTTGCTTTTCAAATTAAACTTTACTTTTGCAGTTGTTTCCTATACTGTACCTGCCTTTTCAATAGAGGTTAGGGGAGAAAAATCAATAAAGTCAAAGCAAGGATTTATTGGAAGCCAGTGTAGTTTTTATATTATTTATCCTTCTGGACCCATTGCTTCATTTTTTAAAATACACGTAAATTTCTGCCTACTTTGAAGTAGGTTTAGGTTTGAGCCTACAATTATGTCTGTACCATTGCGTTGCATATCAGCTATATAATCAACAACTGTACTATTTAACTTAAAAATACATCTCCAAGCTTTCTCCCGTCTAGAAGTTGCAATTTCTGTGATATTGTATCTTGAGTAGCGGAACTCAACGCTGCATTTTGTCTTTCATAATAGACAAATATAAATATTTATGTATACATTATAATATAGACAAAATTTCCGTATCTGATTGCCCGGCCTCGTCCTTAATCTTCCATATCAAATAAACATGAAACAAATTACTTTCAATTTACTCAAAAACGAAATAATTTATCTTATTTATGTTTTTCCTTACATTACTGTGTTACGGCTATTATCCTAATTGTATTGAAAGACCTCACCGCAGCATCCAGATCCCGTTTTTCTCCCGAATTCTAACCAACAAATAAATCAACGACAGGTGTTTCTGACGCGGTCTTGGTCTCTAATATTTATTTTACATTAAAACACAATATTCTTGGTTAGGTTATTATTTTGGGCTTTGCTCTATAAAATATAGCTTTTTTGGGGGTTTTCTATGGTTTTGAATTTTTTTTAGAATATTATGACAAAGAAACTTTATAACATATTATGGTCGGATTTGGGGGCTTGGAAGATGTAGACGTTCCTAAGTATTTTCTGATAACTTACGAATAATGTTTCGGTTTTGGGTGAAAACTAGTAAAATATGACGTAGTTATCAAAGTGCTTAAATTATTTTCAATAGGCACGGGCTCAAATCCTGATTACTTTTAAATTTGTATACGTTTTCTAGTATATTTTCCTTTTCTAAATCAACAATGACACTTTAAAAATATCAAAAAAATATTTGAATGTACAACCATTTCTACAATACATTTCCACTCCATCATAACGGTCTACACCAATTATTAATTAAGATTATTAAACCAAAAAGTTTCACACAATTACAAACCAAATTGAAATAAACTAAGTTTAGAAATATCATCTCCTATCAAACTTCTACGGGCAAGAGGCATTGTGACAACGACAGAAGAAAGCTTTTAAACAGATGAATATTTTATACTTCTTTAATTTGTCACCGGACTACGAGTTGGTGTTATTTGGGGAATCGATTGTTTCATTTCGGTACTGTCTGTGTGATTTTATTAGCTCTGTTTTTGTTAGACGTGCTTTGTTTTCATTTGTTTGTGTGGATTTTTTTGTTTTTTCTAATGAAATGAAAATATTTATAGGTGTATAAAAAATTGTAGGATTTCCAATAAGTATGGGTTCGAGTCCCGATTGCGTTTTAATGATTTGTTTAAAAGAAGGAAAAGTTTATATTTTTTTCGTTTCATTTCCTTTCTCAAGAAAATAACTAAATTATATTATTATTATATGATATATTGTATTATATACTTTTTTTCCAGTCCTTGTTATACTCTATGCATTCCGCTCACTTTTCAAGATATTGCGAGTTGATTGGCGGAATTCAATGCTGCAATATGTTTCTATCAAGACGTTATTTATATAGCCAAAGCTATAAATAACCATAACAAACTATTAAATAAGCGTAAGATAATATTTTAATCAAATTCCAAAGCTAAGTATAACCCCAAAATAAACAAATCCAGTAATGCCAACTGGACGGCAAACAGTGAAACATAAAATATTCAAAACGCTAAAAGTGTTCTCGTGTCGACATTAAAATAGCTTTGGTTATTTAGATCTTATTTTAGAAAGCAATATACCTATTAATGTAAGTCATTGACAGGAGAACTGAATAATAAATATAGCTGTATGCGAGTAAGCAGAGAAAACCTACACTCTGTTCCCCATTTTCTGCCAAATTCTGGAGGCATTGCAGGGTATTGCAGGTTCAGTGGCGGAATTCAACGTCGCACTTTAGCCTTGGCACCACAGCGAGGAAAGGAAAATATTAAATGTCTCATTTAATTGAGTGAGAATGGAACCCTCAACCTATGGCGGTTACAACGTCTGTGCCACGACTAGCCTAACCAGAAATGAAGATAATTCAAAAATATCCTCAAGTGGGGGGGATTATGATTCCCATCATTATGTTCAAGGACACACTGTCCCATTATGCCTCTTTTTAAACAAAAAATAAGCTTTTTAGAATATAGTTTAATACTACAATTTGTATACCATTTGTCGATCTATTCAGATCTCACTGTACAATCGAGTACGCAACTATACCTAGAGAAGAAAAGGCCGTGGTCATTTTACATTTTCGAAAGTCATTCCAGCATTGCTTCGAAAGTTAACTGCTATATCATCTTCTGGTGGCACACATATCTTACTATATTTATTTATTTTATAAGAAATTTCTTCTTAAAATATCTTAAAATCAACAACTAAATTATATAATGACAAGCATGTCTTAGACATACAATTCTATTATTAGATAATGGCTTCGATAATTTTTATTTAATTATACGTTATTAATTTCAACAGAACTCATTGTATATCTATCCTAATAGACCCTCTAACCACTTGGGCAGTGACTTTCAGTTCTAAAGGAAAGCTCTTGACTGAAAAAGGTTCTAAGGAAAGAGTTTGACTTCTAAGTTTCAAACCTATCGAACAGTTCACCCTTCTTTATAAAACTTCCATACATATATGTATACCATTGTTATAAGTCCTTATTTCAATATGTTACTTCAGTCTGCAAAAAAAAATATTTTATTATTTACGCGAAATATTACCATTTTTTATAAATCCAGACAAGAAAAGAAAAGTAGAAAGATAATATTTTTAATCTTATTGCTGTTAATTAGGTTTTTCTAAAAAAATATTTGAAATATACAGTTTTTTAGCTTCATGCTTTATCCCTATCCCTAAAGAACCTAGTGTTAAAATACTCCGTGTCCCATACACTTCTCAATTTCCGAGACATTCCATTTTAAAAAGCGGAACTCAACGCGCTGCTGTATCTTATAACAGGAGCAAGAAAAAATAATTACTTCCAACTAGAAATCGAACCCCCAACCATTCCTTAGTCTTATACAGTCAGACGCTGAGACCTCTATTGCTCTAGATACTTTTATCAATATATGCTCCCATCAAGTTAGATTAATGACATGGATTCTGTAGGCAGAGGGGACTTAAAGATTTTCATCTTTTATCTAACGTAAGAGATCAAAAAGGGTCACTGTGCATTCCCGAACCCTGGAGTCAGCCATAATGTGATGGAAGATCCGTTCGAGTATTAAACACGATAACACTACAGTGTTTTACTGTTTTAGATATAAGATTTATGAATTTGTTAGTTTTTAAAGGTAAGTTATATAGATTAATATTTTAATGAATATCTTATCTATGTTAAAATCTGTTAAGTGCGAGTTGGATCTCCCCATCGAGGTTTCCGTAGCAATTTCAGGTTTGTAAGTCAACGGGAAGTAGGTAAAACTTACAAAAGTTGATAAACTTCCCTAAATAATAGACAACAACCTATATTCATATTATAAAGCTAAAACATTTATTAGGTTGAAAACACAAATCTTAGGAACTACTCGTTCGAACTATGGAAATATCTTTTTGTATTGGATAGTCCATATACTGAGGAAGACTATAATAATATTTAATCTATTTAATCTTTTTTTTGTTGTTTCACTGGGAACCTAGTGTTAGGCCATTCCGTTTCCCATTCAGGCACTTCTATCCATTCTTCAATTTCCAATGAATTTTTGAAGTAGGTTCTGCATGTTGATAAACGGAACTCAACGCCACACTTTAGCCTTAAAATTCCGATATATTCCACTGTACCTGGGATCCGTATCTCGTGTACATAGAATGTCTCAAACACAAATTATTCTTCATTATTTTTAGTTGCAGGCGGAGCCACGGGTAAACGCTAGTAATGTCTATATATGTAGATAGATAACTATCTATCTATCTATAAAGATATCTATAAACAGATAACTGTAGAAGCATTACACGAACCTACCCTACATTAGGTTTGACTGTAATTATCTTCTAATACAACAGTATCTACATTTGATCTTGACAATCGTGTGATTTCCATAACGAGATCGACGTAATATGTAATATATGTATATAGTACAGTATTCTAGGTACATATTATATCATGTTTAGTAAAGCGTTATCATCTATCTATCAATCATGAATATATGATATTGAATTGGGAATTAATTTAGTATAATGTTAGTGAAGCGTGATAGTGCAATTAGATGATATCGTACATTCTATATTTTCTATATTTTTTTTAAAGGCAGAGTAAATCTAGTGTGCCTCCAGAATCTGTCACAAAAAGGGAAGCGGAGTGTCGTAACATTAGTCTCTCCGCCTACCCTGCTACATGCGAAATACAGTGTGAAGCTGAAAAAATAAATACAAAAATAAGATACATATATATAGGGAAGTTATAAGCATGTTAAAATTTTAAATTCTCATTTTCCACTGCAGTTGTTTCTCTATTACCCGGTAAAGCATACTGAAAGAGAATTTAAATTTGAATATGTAAAACGGTTCTTAGAGCGTTGCTTATTAAACATAGAGTTATAAGATATAAACAATGTAAATATGAAGTTTAATTTTAGTGTTAATTAAATTTTTATATTCGTAATGCAATTAATGTAGATAAATCAGTAATTATATTTTGAAACTAGAAGTTTATTTTTAAACTTGACGATGTATTCAGTATGTAGCACGGAAATCAGATCCCAGTGTTAAGACATTCCGTTCTCCACTTTCGGCCCAATTTTCGAGACATTGCTTATTGAGTAGCGGACATTGCTTATTGAGTAGCGGAATTCTGTTCCCAACTCACCACTTAATTTTCAAAGCAATGTGTATTGAAATTGATTCCCCCGAATGAGAATCGAACCCACATTCACCACGTTCACGTCAGACCACGTCATCACACCACGATGACCTCAGCCAGGGTTCAGCAAAATAATCCAATAGTAAAAAGTAATAAAAAAATATTTTTAAAACATTTCTATTCAAATACAATAATATTAATGCGTGACGAAGAATTAACGCCATTGTTCCGTGGGACCTCATACAAGGAGCATTGCTTAGAAATGAAACTTGTTAGAAATCTAATATACGTGTTGGTCTTTTCTAATTGTTTAAATGAAATTATGTGTAGTGATATTCATGAGTTTTTTGTGAATTTGCCAACTACTATTGGGGTAAGCCTTATTTCTTACGATTTTTTCTTATTATGTGTTTGTTGATTGTAAACGTAAAGATTGTAACGCATAATGACTCGTAAATTGGATGGAATATAGAGAACGGAGTGTCTCAACACTAAGTCCCTTTGTCTATACTGCTATGAGAGAATCCCTTCTCTCAGTTTTCTCCTTAACTCGCAATGACTGGTATTCTTGGTTATGTATAGTCTATCAATCATCAAAATAGAATCCAGTGTTAAGACACTCCGTCCGCTACTTTCCACTTATTTTAGACATAAAATGCCTTAAAACCGAAACCTGTAATTACGTTATCTTAACATATCTCTATATATCTGATATTATTTAAGTAATTACACATACAAATTTGCAGGATACTTTTAGTACCGCTTGGACTGATTTTATAACGTCGATTAAAACACCAATGAGACTTCGAAGGCGAAAGAGTAAGTTAATTTTAAACTCTTTTTTTCAGCTTCACGCTGTATCCCGCACACTGTGGGTTAGGCAGAGGGAACCTAGTGTTAAAACACTTCGTTTCCCATTCCGTTCCGAATTCTAAACGCATTTTCTTTCCTCGGGAATAGAACCCAAAACCTGTCGTATTTACAGTCGCCTCAAATCAAAACTTAAATTATTAAATTAATTTCAAATATATTTATTTGAAAAATTGAAAATGATATACTAAAGCACTTCCATTTATTAATTTTAGAGAAAATTAAGAAGAAACATATTTCATTTACGAGCACGACACAAATTGCTGAATACCCTGAAATACCATTCGAAGATTCAAACGTATTTACTGTAATATCTAATAATGTAAGACCGACCATACCTGTGTTTTACCAACCTAAATGGACACGTTGGCTCGACTGGAGAGCCTTTGAGAGGCCCAGCCTATTGGAAATTATAGAAAAGATGCGTGGGCACAGTGAGTTTTGTTCTTTAATCTTTTCTTCAATTATTTCCTGTTGATTTCTAGTGTTTGGCTATAAACGCCTGGTCGTGGGTTCGATTCAGTCGAGGGAATTATTGATTTCCTTACCCTGCTATGTGCGGTAAAACGAAATGTTTCGAAAACATGAAAAATGGAGAGTGGAGTGTTTTAAACTTTAATAACGTCGGCTCTAGTGCAGGACTTTCAAATATAATTTATAATTTTAATTTATTAGCATTAAAATTTAGAAAAAATGTAATTTAATCAATTGTAAGTTATAATTGAGGTAATCGTCGATGACAATAACCACGATAGTTGTGGGTTCGATTCTCGTTCAATTCGGTTGGATTCAAAGTAATGAATCATTTTCATTCCCCCCACTCTTGCGGGATAAAGCGTGAACCTAAAGAAAATCAATTAGAAATCTATTCTATATAGGTTAACAATTAATATTGTCAGGAACATCTACAACCGAAAGATTAGTGGACCAATTATATGAAGGAGCAATGTTGAGGAAGCAGAACGTAGCTGAAGAAAACGATGAACATCTGTTCGGTGTGTTGTTATTTATTTAATTACTGTTGCGTTGCTGGTTCTTAGTACTTTTTCTAATAAATAACTAAGGGTGTTTTTTTGAAAATTTTTAACGATTATTTTTATTTCTTGATTAAATGTATTTTTTATTTTATTTTATTAGGTATATTATTATATTGACTTTGTTTAAAGTAAATTATTTTTAAAAAAAACTGTCTATATAGAACTATTATTATATGCAAAAGTTAAACAAAAGCTAAATTTTAGAAAATAATAATATATAAGCAAATAATAAGGGAAATTATTGACACTGGTAGACCTTTTTACTATTTCAGATCCGTTTTTTTTGTGAGTCTAATATGGGTATTTTTTTAAATAACGTTTTTAGCTTCCATTTAGTGTATTTAGTAGATATCAATTAATATTATTTTTTTCTTGGCTGCCCGAGGAGTTCTTTTTGAAAAAAGGCTAAAAATAGTATAGCTTTTTATTTTTTTTACTTTATTCTGTACATAGCAGAGAAGGCAAAGGGAACCTGGGAACATTTCTTACTCTCCACCGTAGTCTAGAAGCATTGCATGTTGAGTGGCGGAACTTAACGCCGCGCTTTGCGTCATTACCAGAGAGAGAGAGAGAGAGAGAAAATAATTACAAAAATGGATGTCAAAGCAAACTTCCAGTTATTCAATTACAGGTCGATAGTATCATTAATCTAACAATGAAACGATGCGTATTGTCTCTCATTTGATAAGGGTCGGTGACAAGTATGCCACCTGACACTGCTTTCTGCTGGATGAGGGATTTGTGTGTCAAATATGTATACGTATATATGGTACACCTGCTATTTTATAATTAAATTTATATATTTTTTAATGAAATAAGCCATGGAGGCCATCATGGCGCGATGGTTTTGGGTTCGATTCCCATTTGGGAGTGAAACTATTTGATATATTTGTTTCCTCGCCTTAGTAACTAAGCAAAGGCGGCGTTGAGTGTACTCAAATCTAAAGTTTCTTAATGAGGAACGAGGTTTCTTACCACTAGGTTCCCTTTACCTAACTTGCTAAATTTATAGAGCGTGAAGCTAAAAGCATACACAATAATTTTGTCTTACACAGCGAGGCGATCAACCCCCAACCATCGCGTTTACAGTCACATGCTCTACCACTACACCACGATGCCTTCAATAAATCCAATTAATTATAAATAATTCAAAATAAATAAATAATAATATAAAATACTGCTATTGTCAGTTCTGTTGAGAAGAGCTTGTGAGAAAGTCAACAGTTACTTCGCCAAATATTATTTACTGCAAACTTATAACAATCATTAATTTCACACGCGGGCCACAATTAATCTCACATGTAAAGTTGAGGCCAATCGTGGCTCAGGGGCACTAAATGTGACTGTAAATGCGAGAGGTTGAGGGTTCGATTTCCACTAGAGGAAATGAAATATTCAATATTTTCATTTCTTCACTCTGGTATCGCGGCAAACCGCGGCTTCAAGTTCCGCCACTCAACACACAATGCCTCCAGAATTCAGGGGAAAATGGGAAACGGAGTGTCTTAACACTAGATTCCCTCTGACTACCCCACTATGTGCGAAATACAGCGTGACACTAAAAATAAATAAAGGTGCTCCAATTATAAGATAGACTACTCCATTTTAAACGCAAAGTCTAGAAAACAAGCCGATACACCCTGCCTGCATCTACCCTGCTATATGCGGGATAATAAAAAAAAATCTTAATCTATCCTAAAGTCCAGGACAAAGAGAAGCTATCATCTAATCTTAACTATATTTCTGAAAATTCAAATAAATTTAGGGCATAAATATTTCATCTCAATAGATAAACATAAGAAAATTAAACTTCTGACCACTAGTAATAAACAGAGTATTTCAACACAAAGTGTTTCCAGGTGCTGCACAGAGTAAGATTACTCAAAAGGATGCTGTAAGCCTGGCTAGACCTTGTACGATACAATTTCCGTCAGGGCTTATACGCATTAACATAACATCTGAATAACAGATCGTTTTGTATGGCGATAAGATTCCGAAATACAGAAGTAATGTTTAAATATTTGTTATATAATTTTTTTATATTATACTAATGGACTCGGACGCGGCTACGCCTGCTTGAACTATAAGAATATTTTCGCGTCGGTCATACTCATACTATGCCGCCCGTAGGCTAGGTCATTTCGAATCAGTGACATCTCCTTAATTATTTATTAGAATGTTATGCAGTAAACTAACTATAATTTCAATCTAGATAAAATGCTAAAAGTGACTATAATATTTATATTCATAAGGATGAATATCAAAATGTCGCGGTAACGGTTGCGTAGCGACGCGACGGTTGTTATTAACATGGCAGAATAAATTGCATGTCAAATTAGAATGTACTTTAAAATATATTAGTTTATATGTATAATGCAATGTTATATAGCCTATAGCACTTCTGAAGAATGCAGCTTTCATACAAAACAAAAACAAAGTAAATCGATCCAGTAGATCCAGAGATCTTAGCGTTCAAACAAACAAACAAACAAACAAACAAACAAACAAACTCTTCCGCTTTATTATATTAGTATAGATATATATTAGCATCATCTATATTTATGGAGGTCAGTTGTAACTCTGGGGCACAAGGGTGTACCTGTAAAGCGAAGGTTGTGAGTTTCGATCTTCATTTGGGGGATTAAATATTTGCTGGCACATCAAATTCGTCAGAAAGTGGGGAACAGAGTGTTTTAACACTAGGTTCCTTCCCAGGTTTAAAAACTGAACTATTCACGCCTCTTCTCTGTCTCGATTTTTTTTAGTCTTTGGTTAATATTGCTACATTTTTTATATAGGCGTAATAACATGTTGATATATTTTTTCATATTGCGTAGTAGTTGAGTTTTTTTAGCTTCACGCTGTATCCTGCACATAGCAGGGTAAACAGGGGAAACCTGGGAAACTAATGTTAAGACACTCCGTTTCCATTAACCACCACTTTCCGCCGAATTCTCGAGACACTACGTGTTCAGCGCCGAAACTTAACGCCAGGCTTCGCGTCATTACCAGAGCGAGTATATAAAATTTTAAATATTTTATTTTCTCGAGTGATAATCAAACCTATAACCTACCGCATTTACAGTCGCATGCTTCTGCCACTGCTCCACTAGCCTAATATATTAGTAACATTCGATATACGCCAAAAACTTGTATTTTATTCACAAAGTAGAAACATTCCATGATCTCTGATGAAGATACGTACCCACGGATAAGGACAAAAATATGTGTGATATCAAAAAGGCAATCTCACTCATATCTTTTGGATCAAATAGGAAAATTACAAGTCACCCCCGGCGTCGATGGTACCTCCCAACCCTCAGTGTCCGCTTTGATCCCTTCAAACTATCTTTTACTATGAGAAACATGAATGAGTCAAGTTTATTTGAAGATATAAATGAGAATGATATATAAATAAATATGTTTTCTCAGTGTAGAATCTGATTGGAGGTGTGGTGGTTGTGGGTTCGAAGTCCATTTGGGGAAATTTATTTTTTCCTGCTCTGAAGACAAAGCGCCGCGTTGAGTTTCACTAAACCCTGAATATAACTAATTATAATTATAATTATAATTATAAATTATTAAAATTTATTATTAATTTATTTTTTATTTCAGCTTAACGATGTATTTCGTCAATGGCAGAGTAGACAGACATTATATTTTTTTCAGCTTTTTCCGTATTGTATTGTATTGTACACAGAGGAATTAGTGTTAACACACTTAGTTTCACACTTTCTGCTAAATTTCTAGACATTGTGTGATGAGTGACCAAACTCAATTACGCGCTTGCTAATTTTTAACAAAATAATATAATATTGACTAAAACAGTCTTATATATTTTTATACATTTTACCACTTATATTCTTTAAATATAATTTTTGTACTACCCTTTATTTATTACCACATTAATTCTAGTTCCCACTGAGAGGATCAGTAGGGGGTAGATTTATGAGGATTGTATATATCTCAAAACGTTTAATAATATAATCAGGTTTCTACACTAATAATATAGCCTTAACTATTATCTTGCAAATAGCAGGCAATGTCGAAAGTGTCAAGACTCTTCATTCTCAGCTTTCCATCTGGAATCGAGGTATTGTGTTTTATGTATGGTATGCACGAGTCCAGAGCCGGATTTAAAGGGGCCAGGCGGGGCCGCTGCCCGAGGCCTCCCATAAAAGAGGGGGCCCCCACAAACGATAATTATTATGATAGTTTTGGTTACATCGAGAATTTGTTGAGTGGTGGAATATACTCGTAAAGCCATGCTTTGCTTTGCCAGTATGGAAATGAAAATATATCACTATCCCGAGAGGGAAATGAACCCACTGTCTAACTGGGCCACGATGTACAACTTACTACGTACGATATACATACAAAAAAATAAGAACTAAATTAAACAAGTAAGAAAGTTATGCTCCGATAAACTTCACGGCAAAAGCCCAAAGCTTCATATGTAAGTTTGTAACTTAGAGATAAAAAAGGAACTTCAAAGGGAGTAAGATATAACCTCAAATAGTTGGTACATATAATACTATATTTACATAGCAACTATTCTTCGAATACAACTGCTACTTCACAATGTAAGGAGTAAAACAAAAAAAAAATATACGTAACTCAATTAAAAGCAAAACAATTATCCCGCAAAGCAGGATAGAGGAGACATGGTCTAAAACATTGATGTTGAGTGGTGGAATTTAACGCCGCGCTTACGATTAATTTACGACGTATTATTTGTAATTAGGCTATGTGTTCTAATCTAATTATGTCGAAATTATTATACAATTTTCTAAATAAACACAAGTTATATTAAAGATCCACAGAAAAGAAAAAAATGTAAGAAAAACATCAAGAAAAACCAAACAAAACTGCTATACATATAAATGCTATACCAGTTCCATAGACTTTACTTGACCGATCTCTTTGATGTAGAACGAGGGTCTCATTTGTATATCGACAAAGAAACAGGAATGATTGGAATAAATATGTAGGGAAATAAAATATGACTTGACTGACGCACCCTTCAATCCATGGAGTCCCAATACGAATGTTAGATAAAAGAAATACACTGATCTACTTATAGAAAGTTTAAATTGATTTTTTTTATTTGTGGTTCGTTGAACGCTTTCTTATATTTTTCTTATATTCTAGACGTGGCCAGTTAATTTATTCCCGTGGACTTTAGAGTGTAATTTTTTTCTGTTTCTGTAGTAATTTAGAGAATTCTTCTCTCTCTCTCTCCAAAGTTGATGATGTTGTAATGGCCACGAGGGACAAAGGCACAGGTCGATAGGTACCTTCAAAAAGCGTATCTCCACCTTAAAGCCAGGCAACTCTTCTGTAGTTCCTCTGGTGTAACACTGGTGTCGTCGGCGGCGGTTATCACTTACCATAAATAATAAAAAAAAACTATATGACGGAGTGTCTTAACACTAGGTTTCCTTATGCGTACGTATGCGTGAAAGTAGAAAAGTGAAATCATCTTGTTTTATTATGAAAAATTTGAATATATATACATATATACAGTAAAAGTATAAGAAAATGAATAAATTCTTCCAATTTATGTATTGTGAAATTTGATAGATGTTCGTTGCTCTCGTAAGATATAAATGATTGGCATGATATGAAAAAATATCGTGGATATTGAATAAATAATATGGAATATGTAAAAAGTAGGTATAATATATAGTGAAAAAGAATATACTTTATTACAAAGAGAAAAAACGACAATATGCCATCATATTAGCCTTGTTGGAAAGTAGTAAATTTACATGGTAGTGGATTCGATTCCGTCTTATAGAAGTAATTATTTTTAATATTTTTGTCTACATTAATATACACAATCCATAGGTTTTTTAATTTCTTTTAATACAGTTATGTATTTTGGCTGACTGGACAAAATCATATAACTTTATATATACAAAACAGGTGTATCCCACAGTATGTAAAAAATATAGGAATTAGTGAACTGTACAAAATAAATACTGTCAATAATATATTTTCGAGAACAAAGTGTCTGGACACTAGGTTCCACTATCTACAGTTGTTACAAAACCATACAAATAGAAATAAAAATATAGAAATAAACATAAAATGTAAAGTAATGTGGGTATATCAGAGTGGCCTCAGCCAGATTTGCATCGACAGCTGGCGAGATGCCAGCCTGATGAATAATTGTTGCCCCAACTCTGTACTAGATTTGTTTTTGTGTAAAAATCTAAGTGTCAATGCCGTATTTATTAGGCTAGAGTTGGTTTTTTTAATAGTTTTTAGGGGTTATTTTTTAGTTAATTTTAGTGTCATATAAAGGTTAATTATAACATAAAGGTAAATGACAACAAAAAAGTTTCATTCAAATCCGTCCAGTAGTTCCGGAGATTAACGCGTACAAACAGACAAATAAACAGACAAACAGACAATTTTTTTTGTGGATTTGGGCTCTATTACTGTTCTTAGACACCCCTCAATTATTATTTTGTAAATATGTGTAATGTACAGACGCGCCATTTTTTCCTTTTTATTATATGTCTAGATATAGAATTTCATAATCTTAACAATTTCATAATACAATTTGTTCATTCTATTAAATTTCATATACTAGGGTTATAAAAGGGAACCTTGTAGTAAGACATTCTGTCCCACACTTTCCACCCAATTTGAAGGGACGTAACTTAACGCCGCGCACATTAAATACATAATAACCAGTTAAGCAAACAACCAACAGTTAAGCATCAAACAAACTGTTGCCAATAGTAAAATGCCTATTAGGAAAGGTAGTAAAAACTTGTTCTACGTTTCATTTAGTAACCTTGAGCAATAGTAGGTAGTAAATCTAGCCTCTTAAATATATATGACGGCTGTAAACCTAGCAGGAATCGTAAATAATGTTTTATTTGAAGAAATAGAAATAATAATACCATTTTAAGAGATTTTGGTTGGTGATAAAAGAGAGGAAAAAAAGCATTCGTAAAATGGTAAAAATAAAAGTAACAAGATTATGTTAAATTATTTAAAAATGTTAAATTGTTTAAGCAGGTCAAGCAGAGCATTTAGTGGTAAGACATTACGTTCTCCTTACATCTAGAAATCAAGACATTGTTGATTTTTGAAACCCAACGTCGCACTTTCTTTATCAGATGAGACCGATTAAAATACTTTATTCTTTCGGGATCGGGGTCGAGCCTATAAGCATCGTTTGTAATCTAATGCAAATGCGGCACAGTGCTAAACAACTTTTAAAAGTTATAGAAAATATAAGATGCCTTCGTGGCGTATAAAGACATTCATGGAACAGTCAACGCGACGGTTGTGGGTTCGATTCCCACTAGGGGGAATGAAATACTTAATATTTCCACTATATTTCCATTTTCTGGCTTTGGTACCTCAAGAAAAGAAGAAACAACAAAATATTAAAATAACTTAGACTATATATATATTTAATTTTACAGTTAATATGGCTTTTTAACAAAAATAATTTCAATTTTCTTTTCATTCATTTTCATTTCAATTTTCAATTTCAATTTTCTTAATTATTTTAATTTTCTTGCTCTGGTAAGGTTTCTAATGCCTCTATCTCCTTGTCAACTATCAACTATCATCAACCCTCCGAGGAGTCCTCATGTTCTTATGTGATCTACCTCTGAATTCATTAATACTCTGTTCTGGAAAGTAATTCCAGGCCTTTCTCTGTCTCTCATACTACTAAAAATCTTAATATAAAATCTACAAAACAATAAATATACCAAAAGTATATATATATTCATATTTTATTAGAATATATAGGCATTACACATGAGAATGTTCCGCAGTAAGTCTGCAAGTCTTTGATACGGTGAAAGTTATAACGCAATAAAAATACATTATATGCCGTCGTCGGGTGAGGAAATATGGATACAAGTTTTATTATTTATATATAAATATATGAAATATATTAAATTTATATGCTTGAGACCGTCGTAGCGCAGTGGAAGAGCTTACTATAAGCAATTCACTTCCTCGCTGTGCTAGACGATGGTGTGGGTTCAGTTCTGCTAACGTTTTCCACATTTGGTGAAAAGTGGACAAGTTGTTTGTCTTAGCATTAGGTTTGCTATTGGGTGTCCGCGGAGTTTAGCACTGCACAATGTCTAAACGGGCCGCGTAGAATTAAATATCTATACCTACATATAATAAAATTGTAAGTGATCGTTGTTTGTACATGGAAATCTAATAATGACGTTTATTTATTTAATAGAATCCAAATTCTTAAATCATGATTGTCGAAAATTTTTGTCTGTTTGTCGGTTTATCTGTTAGTTTGTGCACGCTAATCTCAAAAACGGGTTAACCGAACTGCAATTGTCTGCTAAAAACTGTGTTTTTCCTTAAATTGGTTTATAAATTGAGGAGAGTCGTGGCTTGGCTGGCGTCTTTGGACTGGGACTTTTCTCAAGAGGTGCAGGGGAACGGAGTATCTTAACACTACGCGACCAGGTTCTCTTTACCTACAGATACAGCGTAAATCTAAAAAAATCAACTGTAAGTCTAGTATTTTTTTCCTATATTCTAACCGATATATTTCTTTGGACACGTACAACGGAAGCGTCGTCTTGACTCTTGACTCAGTTCGTTACACACACTAATTTGATAAGTGACCGGTGGACAATGTAGAAGGGTTTGTTAGTGAACGCTATCCATTCAATAAGTTCAATATTGAACTGACTAAAGACGTATTGGTTCTTTCTTAAACTATTCCAGTCATTGTATTTTTTACGAAATCCTATATCTTATAAAACAAAGTCGCTTTTCGTGTCTGTCTGAACTTTCTAACTCTTCTTCTTCTAAACCACCCAACAGATTTTTATGCGATTTTCACCATTAGGTCGAGTATTTCTCAGGGAAGGTTTATATATAGTTTATTATTTGTACATTCTTATGTAAATTACCATAAATACGATAAATATGTATAAAGTCTTACCCGTTGAGACACTTTCGCGCATGCGCTGCTTTAATGGTAAGTACTACATGAAAATAATGTACTGGAGTATTGTTCCTCTTAATAAGATCTACAAAAAAGTCCGCGACGGCATATTCGTATCTTTTAAGAATAACGTGTAGTGATCATTTTTCTGTCTAAAAATAATAATTTCAATATATTTTTTATTGTGAGTCATATTTTTCCATAGTGGTATTAATCCTTATCATTTAAAATACTTTATTAATTTTCTACGTTAAACGAAGATAAAATTTGCTTTTTACACTATTTCGAAATTGCGAATAGTTTTACAGAAAAACGCATTTAATTGTTGACACATCACGCCGTTGACACATCTGCTGTATGTTACTCAAGTTTCACTTATCCCTTACTCTCAGCATATAAATAAGTATATTAGTAACGTTGGCCATTTAATGTAGACCAAAACTGTCTTTTAATGTTTTTCATTTTAATAAGTATTTTAGAAGTTGTTACAATATCAAAACATCCTTGCTGCGAAACACGCCCCGCGACGTTTTGCTTATACAAGCGCGTCATGAGCAGTCATCGGTGGTTCAGTGGTAGAATGCTCGCCTGCCACGCGGGCAGCCCGGGTTCGATTCCCGGCCAATTCATTCTATTTAATTTTCCTCACAGGCAGCCACGTAGTGCTTGCTTTTCATCAGGGACAGAATACCCTCTTCAGCATTAACCACAAGCTCGAAAAAAAAAACCCACCCGCTATAGAGGCATAGCAACGAAGATTTAGATGCGTTTGCACGTATTGGATAATTGGAGTTGAATGTATTATTTCAGCGCGATATATTTGGTTTCATATTTTTTGTAGTAGTTATTAGTAGGTAGGTTTTTGTTTATAGTTTCTTCCGTTTAAAAATAGTCATTTAACTATCTAAAAATAGTCATTTAAATATATTTTAATAAGTACTTGAAAAGATTAGTAGCACAGATTTAAAATTACGGTACCTACTAAAAAATCCTTGCCGAGTAAAACAATTGGAAAATCTTTATTGAAACTACGAAAATGCGGGTTGCATTAGGGTTTAATTAATTTTCACATTATCTTAAGTGCTTTGCAAACATACATTATATGAATAATCCAGTAGTAAAAGCGGGCGAAGCCGCAAGGGGGTCGCTAGTTATATGATAAAAATACAAAAGTGCGGAAAAAGCGGCGATAAGATAATATTTCATAGATGAATGTATAAAAGGAAAGAAAAGAATTTAGTGTGGAGAAACTTTATTTTCCGGTTTTTTCTTATTTTCGAGACATAATTATGTGGAAAATAACAAAACTCAACGCCGCTTTCGTCTGGTTTGTTTATCAGAACGGATCGACCCGAAACGCACAGAAATTTTTGTTTTTTTTTAACGTCACGCTGTATCCCACATATAGCTGTTTAAGCAGAGGGAACCTGGGAACCTAGTGTTAAGACTCTTTGTCCTCATTAACGGTATCCCACTGATGGAACAGTATTCCCTTTAACATAACATTTGGAAGTGTGATATTCCCTAAAATGATATTTCATGAGCAAGCACAAGTCTATCTAAACTGAGAATAGAAGTTTTCCCACGGGTTCGAGGTCGAAAGTTTATATGAAGATCATGTTAATACTATATATATAAGCCTATTATTTATAGGTTTTAGGTAACTTTATTCAATATATATTATATGTATTTATATATATATATATATATATATATATATAATGAGGGGTGTGGGTGTTTAATTCCCATTGTAGGGGAAATATTATTTAACATTTTCATTTCTTTACTCCGTCCATACAATGCCTCAAAAGTACGCAGAGACAAAGACAAGGCTCTCCATTCTCCACCACCTAAAATAAACACTAAATATTATCTTGTTCAGTTCATAAGAAAACTAAAACTACTTGCTCTATCCTAAGTTTATGTCAGTTAAGGTTACCTGTAAGAAATCACTAATAGTGATAAGAATCGCCTTTGCGTACTATTCTATGTCTTTTGTTATACTATTTAGTTATGTGTTTGTTTATGTATGCAATAAACAGTTATATCTATCTATCTATCTTAAACTATACATAAATCTTACTAAAAGATATTTTTCCTAAATTGTAATCACAAAACACGTCGCTAACAGATTATTGTCTAACTCAATCCAAAGTAACTCCCGTCGACATCAAATTTTAGCACCCCTGTAAAGAGTCTTTACACCCTGAGCAACAGGGGTGGTAAAATGAAAATAAAATATATAAATGTTTAATATATTTTTATATATACGGTGAGCCCGTTGAGTCCGTTATAGCGCAGTGGCACGCAAGCGTGTGAATGTTGACGTGACGGTTATGGGTTCGGTTCACTCAAATTAACGGTTTATCCTTATATTAGATTCAGCCTTCAGATGGATAGGCAAGTGGAATTTAATGTTAAGATATTTGATTCCCCTTTTTTACTATTAGATATATCATGTTGAGTCACGGTACTCAACGCCGCGCTTCAATGTATTTTGCATTCATTAATTTCTATGAACAAGTAAAAACTAGGAGAACGACGTAACTTATTGCCAAGACATATCTTTCAAATGTTTTCTTTTCATATCTTTCTAATTTATATAAGTTTTTTGAAAACATTTTTGTATTCTTAATTTACCTATACAAAAAATACGTGAAAATTACGAAAAAAATATCGAAATTAATATACTAAAAGGCCATCCCTGGCTTAAGATATAAAAATGCCTTTATATCCCACGTACAAACATAAGCGATATTAGATTATGCTATAGTGAGATGTATGTAACATATGCTTCAGGTTAAGTATACATAAAACGTAATGGAATCAAGTTCTGTGTGTATATGGAAAAAATTTTTTTTTTGTGTAAGTGTAAAGAAAATCAGCTTGATACTTTTCCCCGTACAGCAGATCAGGTAGGGAGAACCTACTCGTAGTGTTAGGCCACTCCGTTTACCACTGTTCTAGTGTTGAATGACTGAACTCTACGCCGCTAGGATACTATAAAGTCGACTAAAGTATAAGTCGACCTAAATATATATTTTTTAATTGTAAATTATTATTTCACTTCTAATTTTAAACATTTTCAGCTTATTTCTTTGTACAATTTATATCTTTAATAAATTAATGAAGATGACATATCACAAACGTAAAATCAGGGCTTCAATTATTTTTTGACTTCAAAATACCCCCCAGACTAATTAGAGGACCCCAAGTGAATGGGGAAATGGTTTTAAACTATTAAAAATAGCTGACAAAAACGTTCACAGCACTAACTCCCGAATAGCTTGCGCATATTTAATTGCAGCTTGCATAATAAATCGGCTAGACGTATTGCTGTAAAAGGAATTCTAAATTGTGTCTCATATCTCAGATCACTTAGAAATTAAAAAAAAAAATTTAATAATATTTTTTTTAGCTTCACGCTGTATCCCGCACACAGAAGTTTAGACACTCCGTTCCCCACTTTCTGCGAAATTCTGGAGGCATTGCGTATTGAATGGCAGAACTCAACGCCGCGCTTTGCCTCGACACCAGAGCGAAGAAATGGAAATATAAACACTTCCTCGAGTGGGTATCGAACCCACAATCGTCGCGTTATAATAATAATAATAATAATAAAATAGCTTATTTATTCCACAAAAAATACATGTTGCTTGCATTACAAAATTTACTTAACTACCTAATACTATTTACATATATTACTTATTTTATTTTTAATGTGTATGTTTGTATATTTTTATTTGTTAATTGTGTTTGTTTTTAATTCCTTATTATTATTATTTCTTTCTGTTTTAATTATGTGGACCCCCTCCGGGTAAAAGCCTCCTCCAAAGAATTCCATTTTATTCTGTCGCTTGCCGTAAACATCCACTCATTTCCTGCATGTGCTACAATCTCGTCTTGCCAACGAGCGCGTGGGCGACCTCTGGTTCTCTTGCCATGTGGTCCTTTCCATTTTGTGACATTGATTGTCCAACGGTCATCGGCAAACCTCGCCACATGGCCAGCCCACCTCCATTTTAGAGATTTAGCAAAATGCAAGGCATCTTTCACTTTTGTTATTTTTCGAATTTTTGTATTTCTTATTCTATCTCGCAGTTTCATATTCATACAGCTTCTCTCCATAGCCCTCTGAGTTGTCTGAATTTTACATCTTGCCTTGTAGTCGTATGTCCAAGTTTGGCAGCCATATGTAAGACAAGGCAAAATTGTTGTGTCTAAAACTATCTTTTTTAATCTTGTTGGTAGTTTTGATTTGAAAACCTCTTTTTGAGCCCAGTACTTTTTCCATGTAATAGCTACTCTCCTATTAATTTCTTGTATATTCCGGTCTGATCTAAATGAGATCTGTTTTCCAAGGTAAACGTAGCTCTCTACGTATTCGAACGGCACGTCGTTAACTAGTACTGGCGACATCTCACTATTAGTCATAACTTTGCTTTTATCTAGGTTCATTTCCAGGCCTACGCGAGCACTAGCAGATTGAAGTTCGTTAATCATTTTATTGAGCTTGTTTGAAGACTCAGAGAACAAGACGATGTCGTCCGCAAAGCGTAGGTGGCTTAGATGTTCTCCACCTACATTGACGCCTTGGCCTGACCATGCTAAGTCTTCCATTATGTTTTGCAGAACTGCTGTAAATAATTTCGGCGAGATGGGGTCGCCTTGTCTGACTCCTCGGTTAATGTTAATTCTAGTACCCACTCTATCTAGCCTGATTTTGCTAGTGCAATTTATGTAAATATTTTTGATAATATTTATATATTTAGCATTTACATTTTGTTTGCTTAATGCTTCCCAGATGCTAGAGTGTGAAATAGAGTCAAAAGCTTTCTTAAAATCGATAAAAGCTAGGTAGAGAGGTTTATTGTACTCGACATACTTTTCGATGACTTGATCTACGGTATGAATGTGATCTGCAGTACTAAATCCGCTTCGAAAACCCGCTTGTTCCCTCGGTTGGCATGAATCTAACTGTGGAGTTATTCTTTTTAATAAACAAGATGCGAAAAGCTTATATAGGCAAGACATGAGACTTATCGGGCGGTAATTTCCTATATCTTTAGGATCACCCTTTTTATAAAGTAGGATAATTTCTGATTCTGTCCATTGCTGCGGTACAATTTCCTCTGCTAGAATTTTATTAAATAAAATTGTAAGTGGTGTTAGTAGTAGAGTTTTACCGTGCTTGATACATTCGTTGCTTAAATTATCCGGCCCTGGGCTCTTGTCTGGTTTTAAATTTTCTATTTGATTTTTAACTTCTGTTTCCGTAAATCTTTGAATGTTCATTGTTGCCTTTGGTATGTCTTGTTGTTTGTTTTTCGTTAATACTGATGTAGAATTGTAAAGGTTTGCGTAGAAGTCTCTGGCTATGTTTACAATGCCACTCCGTGATGTACAGATTGAAGATCCCCTCTGTAGAGACGGAATCCATTTTTTTGAACTACCTAGTTCTTTATATGCCTTTTTAGTAGATCTCGATTTTTCTAGCCATTTTTCCAGTTTAAGTAATCTATGATTATCATAGCATATTTTTATTTCTTTATTCGTTTGCTTGTATAGGTTTTTTAGATCTTCTTTTTCCTTTTTAGTAAGTTTACCTTTGTTTTGTAGTCTGCATCGTTGATTCATTAATTGAATTGCTTTTTCCGATAGAATTGTTACTTTATTTGATGTTTTCTTGTTTCTCAGGCTTGTTAATATAGAATTTTCTATTTTCTTATAGTATTCGGTGACTGTTTGCTTTTCATGGTTTACGATTAGATTAGGTATCAATTTGCTTAATTTACTTATGTATATTTCCAGCTCCTCTGGAGTTTTTAGTAAGTTTTTAGGGCTGGTGAAGTTTTTTCTGCTCTTTTTTCTCACACTTAGACAAAGAGTCGCTCTCAAAAGTCTATGATCCGTGCCAAAGGAAAAGGAATTCAGCACTTCGTAGTTGGAGAATAACTTAGGTTTAGATGTTGTTATATAATCGATTTCTTTTTTTGTGTTTTTGTCAGGTGAAATCCAGGTCCATCTTCTATTGGCTTTTAATTTAAACATTGTATTAACTATTTTCAAATTTTGTTCGGACACGTACTGAATTAATCTTTCCCCTCTCTTGCTTCTGTTTCCGAAACCATGGAAACCCGCTACTTTATTCTCGTAGTTATTTGGTTTGCCGACCTGAGCGTTAAAGTCGCCCATAGCTATTACGTAATGTGTTGAGATCATGTCGTGAGCTTTTTCCAAGTCTTTATAGATTATATCTAAATCTTCTTGTGTAGAACATTCGGTTGGTGCGTATGCCTGTATAATTGCGAAGTGTAAGTTCTCTAGGTTTATTTCTAACTAGCGACCCTCTTGCGGCTTCGCCCGCTTTTACTACTGGATTATTCATATAATGTATATTTGCAAAGCACTTAAGATAATGTGAAAATTAATTAAACCCTAATGCAACCCGCATTTTCGTAGTTTCAATAAGGATTTTCCAATTGTTTTACACAGCAAGGATTTTTTAGTAGGTACCGTAATTTTAAATCTGTGCTACTAATCTTTTCAAGTAGGTACTTATTAAAATATAGTTAAATGACTATTTTTAAACGGGATAAATTATAAACCAAAACCTACCTACTAATAACTACTACAAAAAATATGAAACCAAATATATCACGCTGAAATAATGCATTCAACTCCAATTATCCAATACGTGCAAACGCATCTAAGTCTTCGTTGCTATGCCTCTATAGCGGGCGGGTTTTTTTTTCGAGCTTGTGGTTAATGCTGAAGAGGGTATTCTGTCCCTGATGAAAAGCAAGCACTACGTGGCTGCCTGTGAGGAAAATTAAATAGAATGCATTGGCCGGTAATCGAACCCGGGCCCGCGTGGCAGGCGAGCATTCTACCACTGAACCACCGATGACTGCTCATGACGCGCTTGTATAAGCAAAACGTCGCGGGGCGCGTTTCGCAGCAAGGATGTTTTGATATTGTAACAACTTCTAAAGTACTTATTAAAATGAAAAAACAGTAAAAGACAGTTTTGATCTATATTAAATGGCCAACGTAACTAATATACTTATTTATATGCTGAGAGTAAGGGATAAGTAAAACTTGAGTCGGCACAGCTGATGAGTCAACGGCGGGATGTGTGAACAATTAAATGCGTTTTTCTCTAATACTATTCGCAATTTCGAAATAGTGTAAAAACAAATTTTATCTTCGTTTAACGTAGAAAATTAATAAAGTATTTTAAAGGATAAGGATTAATACCATTATGGAAAAATATCCCTCACAATAAAAAAATATATTGAAATTACTATGTTTAGACAGAAATATGATCACTACACGTTATTCTTAAAAGATAAAAATATGCTCTCGCGGACTTTTTTGTAGATCTCATTAAGAGGAACAATACTCCAGTACATTATTTTCATGTAGTACTTACCATTAAAGCAGCGCATGCGCGAAAGTGTCTCAACTGGTAGGACTTTAGATACATTTATCGTATTTATGTTAATTTACATAAGAATATACAAATAATAAACTATATATAAACCTTCCCTGAGAAATACTCGACCTAATGGTGAAAACCGGATAAAAATCCGTTGGGTGGTTTAGAAGAAGAAGAGTTAGAAAGTTCAGACAGACACAAAAAGCGACTTTGTTTTATAAGATATAGGATATACAAACTCTTTCAGATATACCAGAAAAGCGAATTATATTTTCTTTATATTTTCTTTTGATTAGAAAACCCACTCCATATAGACCCTTAGTTTGCCCTATGTAGTACATAATGTAGTCTTCATCTTCTATTATATTTTCGCCTAGCCGACGTACCTCGCTTAAGCCCAAAATGTCGTGTCTTATGTTGCGGAGTGCTGTTTTTAATTCTAATAGTTTTTCGGGTGTAGACAATGATCTCACATTTAGGGTACAAATATTTATTTTATTTTTATTTCCTGAACGACTTTTCTTTGGAGGGTTGTGGTCTGTAGCTCCCGTGGTGACCAGCCATGTTGGGAGAATAGGTGGTGAGGGCTGGGGTGTTAATTGCTATTTCGTTATTGTTGAACTTCTCGAGTCTTGAGGTGTCGCTGTTATTTTTCCAGGAGCAAACTGCAGAGTGGGTTGTCTTAAGATATGTTTTTCCATGTTTTTTGTTTTATTAATTTTTGTAGGGTTACCTTTTCCCTTTTCTGCGTTCTGTTGTGTTGCTTCTGGTGATACTGATAGAGCTCTTTTCTTTTTGTCGCTATTTTGCTTCCCGTTTTGTTGATTGTCCGTTAGAATTATAATTTTATTATACTTTATTATAGCCAACCTGCCCTGTTCTCTTTCTTTCTCCACTTCTTTTTGGAGCTCCCTACGCTTATTCAAAATGTCAAGTGGAAAGTATTCTTTAATATAGTACGGAGTTGGTTCTAGCTTTTTCTTATTTTTCTGTATTTTTAGTTTTAGCCCCATTGTGGTAAGCGTTATAATAATAGGTCTCACTTTTTCACCCTTTTTACCAAGTCTTCTCGTGCTTTCGATGAAGCTACTATCGCACTTGATATTTATTGTGTTATTTATTATATCAAGAACTTTTTCCTCTAAATCCCAATAATTATTTTCAGTCTCAGCGACTCCAAATATAAGTAAAGTCCTCTGGCTCTGATTCCTCTCTAAGTCGTGTATTTTTCTAGCCTGAATTTCTATTTTTTGTTCCAATATTTCATTTTTAGTTTCTAGATATGCAAATTTTTCGTTAATATTTTTGTTAATAGCCTCCTTGATGTTTTCTTGTATGTTGTGCATCTCTGTTTTTTGCTGCCTCATTTCTTGTTGCATTTCTTTTAATAGATTTTTTATTTCTTCCATCTTACTCGATTATACGTGATATCAACTAAATATTTTGTTTAGAAATTAACGCTCTCTTGTGCTGAATAGTGGTACTATTATATTGTTTTTGTCCAGTCCTCAATAGATGGCGCTAAAACTATTGATTGGTTAAAATAGTATTTTTACGATGACCTACAATTTGTTCAAAATAGCATAAACACATATATTTCACTTCTTTTCTTAGTTCTTTTATCACGTTGCTTAGTAAATTGTCCACAATTGTTCTTTATATAAATCGAATGTCTTCAATACAAAACACTATGAACAAACTTGAAATCGGTGACCGTTATGATGAGATCCGAATTTAAACGTTTTTTATAAGTCTTTCACTGTTTTTAACGCAAACTTCATATGATCTCGGTAATTTGGAACACTTTATACTGTTTTTACGTGAAACTTGGCAATATTCACAGGAGAAAACTATTATTTAGCACGACTAACGACGGAACAGATGTTAACAGTGGCACTGTGGCGCCCTCACTCTTCGTCTATCTCGCGTCTATCGTCGCGTTACAGTCAGTCTATTCTGTCACGACGACCTCAATAGTCAATTATACTATTATATTGACTTGAAGAAGCCCCACTACATATTTTCTGATGGATAATAATTTAGTTAACACAACTTCGTCCCCATGGAAACAGACAGCAGTTGTTTTCCAAACAATACCTATTTGTATTGGAATTGTATATTAGAATAGTTCTAAAAGTCGATATATTTGTAGAAACGTTTATTATTTAGATGCTTAAGGGAACTTAGTATTAAGACAGTCGCTTTTTAGTCTTGCTTGCAGTTTGTTATGGCTCAGCACAAGCGTGCGTCTGTAACTCTACAGATCGTGGGTTCGTTCCCACTCAGTGGAAAAAAGTATTAATTATTTTCATTTCCTTTCTGGTGACGACGCAATGCCTCCAGAATCCAGCCTAAAGTGGGGAACGAAAGTATCTTAATGAGAACGGAGTGTCTTAAGTTATTTCTATCTACCCAGCTATATGCAGCGTAAAGCTAGCATTATCATTTTCTCGAGTTGAAATCGAATTCACAACCACCGTGATTACAGCCATACGGAATCAGTATGATATATTGGCCTTATTATAAATATTCATATATATTATTTTAGCTTCACATTGTATCTCGCACATAGTAGGGTAGACAATGAACCTAGTGTTAAGACACTCCGTCCAAACTAAGAGACTCCCATTTCCCACTCTTCACTAATTGCTGGAGGCAGTGCGTATTAAGGAGCGGTAGTTAACGTCGCGCTTTACCTCGTTACCACAGCGAGGAAATGAAAATATTAAATAGTTCATCAAGTGGGAATTGAACCCGCATCCTGTCGCACTTAAAGTCACACATTTCTACCTCTGCGCCTCGCCTCGCAACGAATCTTATATTTTATTTACAAAAACGAAGTAGACGAAGCTAATATCAATATCATTAAACTAACGAAGTCTGTACACACAATGAAAGTTATCGTAAATTATATTTATAAAATAAATACATTTCGTCGATTACTTTAATATTGTTCGATAATAAATATTGTTTAGCTTCAATACTTATTGTTTTTGACCTCGATTCTTTAAAGAATAATTAATAATTAATCTAGATTTTATAACGAATTTCTTTAATAATAACTAGAACAAAAGCAGTCGTATTTTCGATTCTCATTTGAGGAAATGTTATTTTTTATTTTCTTGCTCTGGTAACAAGATAAAACGTGCCATTGCCGAAAAGTAGGCGGAAAATGTATCTCACATTCTTCAGCGATGAGGTCATCGAGGCATATCCTTTAAAAGTCATTATACTCAGAGTGGTTTAAAGTGTTAGCACTTCTGCTGTTTGTTAGGTTCACTCTGTATCACACACTCATAGCAGGGTAGGTAGAGGGAACTTCGAAACCTAGTATTAAGATACTCCATTCCCATTGAGACTCTTCCGTTCTCCACTTTCCGTTGGATTTTAAGGCATTGTGTGATGAGTGGCGAACACTGTTACACCATTGCCAATGGGCACGCTCCTATGCTTATAAACGATTGTCTTAAATTTAAACTAACTAAACTAAACTAAATAAATAATATGTATTTGTTTTGCTGATATTTTCATCAAATACTATATAATATTTATATTTATGCTTTTTGCTTAACGTAAAATTTTATAATTTGATGAATTAAACTTTAAATACAAAATTAACTAAATTAAATTTCATAAAAAAATATAAAAATATAATAAAATAACAATTGTAATAATTTAAATAATCAAAAATAACATTTAAAAGAATCAATAACAACCAAATGTAACCGAATGGCTCAGTAGTCCGGGCGCCGTTGCGTCGGACGGTCGTCTACGGCGTAGCACCGGCTCTACGTAGATAATGAAACGCGATATTTATTTGAGAAGTGAATTTTTTTAAGTGCAATAATGGATTGGAAAGGTTCATTTATAATATTCTTCTTCATATATGCAGCTGTGGAATGTAACCCGGCTAAAATAGGTTGGTATTTAGTTAAGGTATTTTAAGGTTGTGTTGTTAACAAAGACGTTACGTTTACAATTTTTTTTGTTTATTATGTAATATTTATACTAGTTTTTATTTTAGAAAAATATATTGTTTTTATATTTATTTACATGAGAAACAATGTTATTTAGATATTAAAAAAGTTACTTAGATGGATCTACGTTTATGAATACAAATCAGTGTAGACATTGTCAGACATTTATATTCCATAATAAAATTATACCACGACAAGAAATATTGTTTTTTGTATTTTTTTTATTTTGATTATCCTATATCTTATAAAACAAAGTCGCTTTTCGTGTCTGTCTGAACTTTCTAACTCTTCTTCTTCT